>VHQL01001409.1:0-28605 GCA_014673565.1 Sebastes schlegelii
ACTGGCATTGCTCAACACACAGCTTCACAACGTCACCAGACACTGCTGCGAAGCAATACTACTGCCACTTTTCTGGACATTTAAATTTTGTTTTCCATACGTCATTTTGAATATTCATACTATCCTTTAAGTATGACAGTGATGTCATCGTCTTTGATGTTGTCACACATTCTGGAATATTAGGCTATTTTGGATAGACACATTGAAGCGTGCTGCCACAATACACTCACAGTTGACTTCTCTACTCAGTTGGATATTTGTAACATACATATTTTTTTCTTCAAAATAATGCTTCTTTCAAGAATATGGATGGTATTAATCTGTATTTGTTTTTTACATTAAAAAAAAATGTATTGTCATAAAATACTTGATCATTGTATCTCCCATGCCAGGTAAACAGGAGTTGGATGCAACTCGCACAACGGTCACCAGACACTGCTGCACAGCAATACTGCTACTTTTTCTGGACATTTAAATTTTGTTTTCCATACGTCATTTTGAATATATAATACATATCCTTTTAAGTATGACAGTGATTGACATCGTCCTTGATGTGATGTCATCGTCCTTTGATGTGATGTCATCGCTTTTGATGTGATGTCTTTGTCCTTTGATGTGATGTCATCGTCCTTTGATGTGATGTCATCGTCTTTTGATGTTTTCACACATTCTGGAACATTAGGCTAGTTTGGATAGACACATTGAAGCGTGCTGCCACAATACACTCACAGTTTGACTTCTCTACTCAGTTGGATATTTGTAACATCCATATTTTTTTCTTCAAAATAATGCTTTTTTTTAGAATATATCTGGTATTGATCTGTAGTTGTTTTTAACTTTAAAAACAAATTACTGTCTTAACATACTTGATCATTGTATCTCCCATGCCAGGTAAATATGAGTTGGATGCAACTCGCATTGCTCAACACAGCTTCACATGTAACACCAGACACTGCTGCACAGCAACACTGCTACTTTTCTGGACTTAATTTAGTTTTTCATACATCATTTGGAAAATTCATACATGCCGTTTCATGTATTACAGTGATATCATCATCCTTTAATGATATGTCATCGTCCTTTGATGTGATGTCTTCGTCCTTTGATGTGATGTCATCGTCCTTTGATGTAGTCACACATTCTGGAACATTAGGCTAGTTTGGGTATACATTTGAAGCGTGCTGCTAAAATACACTCACAGTGGACAATCTTTACTCAGTTAGATATTTGTAACATACATATATTTTTCTTCAAAATAATGCTTCTTTTCAAGAATATGGCTGGTATTGATCTGTATATCTTTATAACTATAAAAAAATGATTTTCATAACACACTTGATCATTGTATCTCCCATGCCAGGTAAACAGGAGTTGGATGCAACTCGCACAACGGTCACCAGACACTGCTGCACAGCAATACTGCTACTTTTCTGGACATTTAAATTTTGTTTTCCATACGTCATTTTGAATATTCATACATATCCTTTTAAGTATGACAGTGATGACCTCGTCCTTTTATGTGATGTCATCGTCCTTTGATGTGATGTCATCGTCCTTTGATATGATGTCTTCGTCCTTTGATGTGATGTCATCGTCCTTTGATGTTGTCACACATTCTGGAATATTAGGCTATTTTGGATAGACACATTGAAGCGTGCTGCCACAATACACTCACAGTTGACTTCTCTACTCAGTTGGATATTTGTAACATACATATTTTTTTCTTCAAAATAATGCTTTTTTTTAAGAATATATCTGGTATTGATCTGTAGTTGTTTTTAACTTTAAAAACAAATTACTGTCTTAACATACTTGATCATTGTATCTCCCATGCCAGGTAAATATGAGTTGGATGCAACTGGCATTGCTCAACACACAGCTTCACAACGGTCACCAGACACTGCTGCGAAGCAATACTGCCACTTTTCTGGACATTTAAATTTTGTTTTCCATACGTCATTTTGAATATTCATACATATCCTTTTAAGTATGACAGTGATGTCATCGTCTTTTGATGTTGTCACACATTCTGGAATATTAGGCTATTTTGGATAGACACATTGAAGCGTGCTGCCACAATACACTCACAGTTGACTTCTCTACTCAGTTGGATATTTGTAACATACATATTTTTTTCTTCAAAATAATGCTTCTTTTCAAGAATATGGATGGTATTAATCTGTATTTGTTTTTTACATTAAAAAAAAATGTATTGTCATAAAATACTTGATCATTGTATCTCCCATGCCAGGTAAACAGGAGTTGGATGCAACTCGCACAACGGTCACCAGACACTGCTGCACAGCAATACTGCTACTTTTCTGGACATTTAAATTTTGTTTTCCATACGTCATTTTGAATATTAATACATATCCTTTTAAGTATGACAGTGATGACATCGTCCTTTGATGTGATGTCATCGTCCTTTGATGTGATGTCATCGTCCTTTGATATGATGTCTTCGTCCTTTGATGTGATGTCATCGTCCTTTGATGTGATGTCATCGTCTTTTGATGTGATGTCTTTGTCCTTTGATGTGATGTCATCGTCCTTTGATGTGATGTCATCGTCTTTTGATGTTTTCACACATTCTGGAACATTAGGCTAGTTTGGATAGACACATTGAAGCGTGCTGCCACAATACACTCACAGTTGACTTCTCTACTCAGTTGGATATTTGTAACATCCATATTTTTTTCTTCAAAATAATGCTTTTTTTTAAGAATATATCTGGTATTGATCTGTAGTTGTTTTTAACTTTAAAAACAAATTACTGTCTTAACATACTTGATCATTGTATCTCCCATGCCAGGTAAATATGAGTTGGATGCAACTCGCATTGCTCAACACAGCTTCACAATGTACACCAGACACTGCTGCACAGCAACACTGCTACTTTTCTGGACATTTAAATTTAGTTTTTCATACATCATTTTGAAAATTCATACATGCCGTTTCATGTATTACAGTGATATCATCATCCTTTAATGATATGTCATCGTCCTTTGATGTGATGACATCGTCCTTTGATGTGATGACATCGTCCTTTGATGTTTTCACACATTCTGGAACATTAGGCTAGTTTGGATATACATTTGAAGCGTGCTGCTAAAATACACTCACAGTAGACAATCTTTACTCAGTTGGATATTTGTAACATACATATATTTTTCTTTAAAATAATGCTTCTTTTCAAGAATATGGCTGGTATTGATCTGTATATCTTTATAGCCATAAAAAAATGATTTTCATAACATACTTGATCATTGTATCTCCCATGCCCGGTAAATATGAGTTGGATGCAACTGGCATTGCTCAACACACAGCTTCACAACGGTCACCAGACACTGCTGCGAAGCAATACTGCCACTTTTCTGGACATTTAAATTTTGTTTTCCATACGTCATTTTGAATATTCATACATATCCTTTTAAGTATGACAGTGATGTCATCGTCTTTTGATGTTGTCACACATTCTGGAATATTAGGCTACTTTGGATAGACACATTGAAGCGTGCTGCCACAATACACTCACAGTTGACTTCTCTACTCAGTTAGATATTTGTAACATACATATTTTTTTCTTCAAAATAATGCTTCTTTTCAAGAATATGGATGGTATTAATTTGTATTTGTTTTTAACATTAAAAAAAAATTGTATTGTTATAAAATACTTGATCATTGTATCTCCCATGCCAGGTAAACAGGAGTTGGATGCAACTCGCACAACGGTCACCAGACACTGCTGCACAGCAATACTGCTACTTTTCTGGACATTTAAATTTTGTTTTCCATACGTCATTTTGAATATTCATACATATCCTTTTAAGTATGACAGTGATGACATCGTCCTTTGATGTGATATCATCGTCCTTTGATGTGATGTCATCGTCCTTTGATATGATGTCTTCGTCCTTTGATGTGATGTCATCGTCCTTTGATGTGATGTCATCGTCCTTTGATATGATGTCTTCGTCCTTTGATGTGATGTCATCGTCCTTTGATGTGATGTCATCGTCTTTTGATGTGATGTCTTTGTCCTTTGATGTGATGTCATCGTCCTTTGATGTGATGTCATCGTCTTTTGATGTTTTCACACATTCTGGAACATTAGGCTAGTTTGGATAGACACATTGAAGCGTGCTTCCACAATACACTCACAGTTGACTTCTCTACTCAGTTGGATATTTGTAACATCCATATTTTTTTCTTCAAATAATGCTTTTTTTAAGAATATATCTGGTATTGATCTGTAGTTGTTTTTAACTTTAAAAACAAATTACTGTCTTAACATACTTGATCATTGTATCTCCCATGCCAGGTAAATATGAGTTGGATGCAACTGGCATTGCTCAACACACAGCTTCACAACGGTCACCAGACACTGCTGCGAAGCAATACTGCCGCTTTTCTGGACATTTAAATTTTGTTTTCCATACGTCATTTTGAATATTCATACATATCCTTTTAAGTATGACAGTGATGTCATCGTCTTTTGATGTTGTCACACATTCTGGAATATTAGGCTATTTTGGATAGACACATTGAAGCGTGCTGCCACAATACACTCACAGTTGAATTCTCTACTCAGTTGGATATTTGTAACATACATATTTTTTTCTTCAAAATAATGCTTCTTTTCAAGAATATGGATGGTATTAATCTGTATTTGTTTTTAACATTAAAAAAAAATGTATTGTCATAAAATACTTGATCATTGTATCTCCCATGCCAGGTAAACAGGAGTTGGATGCAACTCGCACAACGGTCACCAGACACTGCTGCACAGCAATACTGCTACTTTTCTGGACATTTAAATTTTGTTTTCCATACGTCATTTTGAATATTCATACATATCCTTTTAAGTATGACAGTGATGACATCGTCCTTTGATGTGATGTCATCGTCCTTTGATGTGATGTCATCGTCCTTTGATATGATGTCTTCGTCCTTTGATGTGATGTCATCGTCCTTTGATGTGATGTCATCGTCTTTTGATGTGATGTCATCGTCTTTTGATGTGATGTCTTTGTCCTTTGATGTGATGTCATCGTCCTTTGATGTGATGTCATCGTCTTTTGATGTTTTCACACATTCTGGAACATTAGGCTAGTTTGGATAGACACATTGAAGCGTGCTTCCACAATACACTCACAGTTGACTTCTCTACTCAGTTGGATATTTGTAACATCCATATTTTTTTCTTCAAAATAATGCTTTTTTTTAAGAATATATCTGGTATTGATCTGTAGTTGTTTTTAACTTTAAAAACAAATTACTGTCTTAACATACTTGATCATTGTATCTCCCATGCCAGGTAAATATGAGTTGGATGCAACTGGCATTGCTCAACACACAGCTTCACAACGGTCACCAGACACTGCTGCGAAGCAATACTGCCACTTTTCTGGACATTTAAATTTTGTTTTCCATACGTCATTTTGAATATTCATACATATCCTTTTAAGTATGACAGTGATGTCATCGTCTTTTGATGTTGTCACACATTCTGGAATATTAGGCTATTTTGGATAGACACATTGAAGCGTGCTGCCACAATACACTCACAGTTGACTTCTCTACTCAGTTGGATATTTGTAACATACATATTTTTTTCTTCAAAATAATGCTTCTTTTCAAGAATATGGATGGTATTAATCTGTATTTGTTTTTAACATTAAAAAAAAATGTATTGTCATAAAATACTTGATCATTGTATCTCCCATGCCAGGTAAACAGGAGTTGGATGCAACTCGCACAACGGTCACCAGACACTGCTGCACAGCAATACTGCTACTTTTCTGGACATTTAAATTTTGTTTTCCATACGTCATTTTGAATATTCATACATATCCTTTTAAGTATGACAGTGATGACATCGTCCTTTGATGTGATGTCATCGTCCCTTGATGTGATGTCATCGTCCTTTGATATGATGTCTTCGTCCTTTGATGTGATGTCATCGTCCTTTGATGTGATGTCATCGTCTTTTGATGTGATGTCTTTGTCCTTTGATGTGATGTCATCGTCCTTTGATGTGATGTCATCGTCCTTTGATGTGATGTCATCGTCTTTTGATGTTTTCACACATTCTGGAACATTAGGCTAGTTTGGATAGACACATTGAAGCGTGCTGCCACAATACACTCACAGTTGACTTCTCTACTTAGTTGGATATTTGTAACATCCATATTTTTTTCTTCAAAATAATGCTTTTTTTTAAGAATATATCTGGTATTGATCTGTAGTTGTTTTTAACTTTAAAAACAAATTACTGTCTTAACATACTTGATCATTGTATCTCCCATGCCAGGTAAATATGAGTTGGATGCAACTCGCATTGCTCAACACAGCTTCACAATGTACACCAGACACTGCTGCACAGCAACACTGCTACTTTTCTGGACATTTAAATTTAGTTTTTCATACATCATTTTGAAAATTCATACATGCCGTTTCATGTATTACAGTGATATCATCATCCTTTAATGATATGTCATCGTCCTTTGATGTGATGACATCGTCCTTTGATGTGATGACATCGTCCTTTGATGTTTTCACACATTCTGGAACATTAGGCTAGTTTGGGTATACATTTGAAGCGTGCTGCTAAAATACACTCACAGTAGACAATCTTTACTCAGTTGGATATTTGTAACATACATATATTTTTCTTTAAAATAATGCTTCTTTTCAAGAATATGGCTGGTATTGATCTGTATATCTTTATAGCTATAAAAAAATGATTTTCATAACATACTTGATCATTGTATCTCCCATGCCAGGTAAATATGAGTTGGATGCAACTGGCATTGCTCAACACACAGCTTCACAACGGTCACCAGACACTGCTGCGAAGCAATACTGCCACTTTTCTGGACATTTAAATTTTGTTTTCCATACGTCATTTTGAATATTCATACATGTCCTTTTAAGTATGACAGTGATGTCATCGTCTTTTGATGTTGTCACACATTCTGGAATATTAGGCTATTTTGGATAGACACATTGAAGCGTGCTGCCACAATACACTCACAGTTGACTTCTCTACTCAGTTGGATATTTGTAACATACATATTTTTTTCTTCAAAATAATGCTTCTTTTCAAGAATATAGCTGGTATTGATCTGTATATCTTTATAACTATAAAAAAATGATTTTCATAATATACTTGATCATTGTATCTCCCATGCCAGGTAAACAGGAGTTGGATGCAACTCGCACAACGGTCACCAGACACTGCTGCACAGCAATACTGCTACTTTTCTGGACATTTAAATTTTGTTTTCCATACGTCATTTTGAATATTCATACATATCCTTTTAAGTATGACAGTGATGACCTCGTCCTTTTATGTGATGTCATCGTCCTTTGATGTGATGTCATCGTCCTTTGATATGATGTCTTCGTCCTTTGATGTGATGTCATCGTCCTTTGATGTTGTCACACATTCTGGAATATTAGGCTATTTTGGATAGACACATTGAAGCGTGCTGCCACAATACACTCACAGTAGACAATCTTTACTCAGTTGGATATTTGTAACATACATATATTTTTCTTCAAAATAATGCTTCTTTTCAAGAATATAGCTGGTATTGATCTGTATATCTTTATAACTATAAAAAAATGATTTTCATAATATACTTGATCATTGTATCTCCCATGCCAGGTAAACAGGAGTTGGATGCAACTCGCACAACGGTCACCAGACACTGCTGCACAGCAATACTGCTACTTTTCTGGACATTTAAATTTTGTTTTCCATACGTCATTTTGAATATTCATACATATCCTTTAAGTATGACAGTGATGACCTCGTCCTTTTATGTGATGTCATCGTCCTTTGATGTGATGTCATCGTCCTTTGATATGATGTCTTCGTCCTTTGATGTGATGTCATCGTCCTTTGATGTTGTCACACATTCTGGAATATTAGGCTATTTTGGATAGACACATTGAAGCGTGCTGCCACAATACACTCACAGTTGACTTCTCTACTCAGTTGGATATTTGTAACATACATATTTTTTTCTTCAAAATAATGCTTCTTTTCAAGAATATGGATGGTATTAATCTGTATTTGTTTTTAACATTAAAAAAAATGTATTGTCATAAAATACTTGATCATTGTATCTCCCATGCCAGGTAAACAGGAGTTGGATGCAACTCGCACAACGGTCACCAGACACTGCTGCACAGCAATACTGCTACTTTTCTGGACATTTAAATGTAGTTTTCCATACATCATTTCGAATATTCATACATATCCTTTTATTTATTTCAGTGATGTCATCGTACTCTGATGTGATGTCTTCGTCCTATGATGTGATGTCATCATCCTTTGATGTGATGTCATCGTCATTTGATGTTGTCACACATTCTGGAATATTAGGCTATTTTAGATAGACACATTGAAGCGTGCTGCCACAATACACTCACAGTTGACTTCTCTACTCAGTTGGATATTTGTAACATACATATTTTTTTCTTCAAAATAATGCTTCTTTTCAAGAATATGGATGGTATTGATCTGCAGTTGTTTTTAACTTTAAAAACAAATGATTGTCTTAACATACTTAATCATTGTATCTCCCATGCCAGGTAAATAAGAGTTGGATGCAACTCGCATTGCTCAACACACAGCTTCACAATGTACACCAGACACTGCTGCACAGCAACACTACCACTTTTCTGGACATTTAAATTTAGTTTTCCATTCATCATTTTGAACATTCATACATGCCTTTTCATGTATTACAGTGATGTCATCATCCTTTAATGATATGTTATCGTCCTTTGATGTGATGACATCGTCCTTTGATGGGATGACATCGTCCTTTGATGTTTTCACACATTCTGGAACATTAGGCTAGTTTGGGTATACATTTGAAGCGTGCTGCTAAAATACACTCACAGTAGACAATCTTTACTCAGTTGGATATTTGTAACATTCATATATTTTTCTTCAAAATAATGCTTCTTTTCAAGAATATGGCTGGTATTGATCTGTATATCTTTATAACTATAAAAAAATGATTTTCATAACATACTTGATCATTGTATCTCCCGTGCCAGTAAACAGGATTTGGATGCAACTCACACAACGGTCACCAGACACTGCTGCACAGCAATACTGCTACTTTTCTGGACATTTAATTTTGTTTTCCATACGTCATTTTGAATATTCATACATATCCTTTTAAGTATGACAGTGATGACCTCGTCCTTTTATGTGATGTCATCGTCCTTGATGTGATGTCATCGTCCTTTGATATGATGTCTTCGTCCTTTGATGTGATGTCATCGTCCTTTGATGTGATGTCATCGTCTTTTGATGTGATGTCTTTTTCCTTTGATGTGATGACATCGTCCTTTGATGTGATGTCATCGTCTTTTGATGTTTTCACACATTCTGGAACATTAGGCTAGTTTGGATAGACACATTGAAGCGTGCTGCCACAATACACTCACAGTTGACTTCTCTACTCAGTTGGATATTTGTAACATCCATATTTTTTTCTTCATAATAATGCTTCTTTTCACGAATATATCTGGTATTGATCTGTAGTTGTTTTTAACTTTAAAAACAAATTATTGTCTTAACATACTTGATCATTGTATCTGCCATGCCAGGTAAATATGAGTTGGATGCAAATCGCATTGCTCAACACACAGCTTCACAATGTACACCAGACACTGCTGCACAGCAACACTGCCACTTTTCTGGACATTTAAATTTAGTTTTCCATACATCATTTTGAAAATTCATACATGCCTTTTCATGTATTACAGTGATGTCATCATCCTTTAATGATATGTCATCGTCCTTTGATGTGATGAAATCATCCTTAGATGTTTTCACACATTCTGAAACATTAGGCTAGTTTGGGTAGACATTTGAAGCATGCTGCTAAAATACACTCACAGTTGACAATCTCTACTCAGTTGGATATTTGTAACATACATATTTTTTTCTTCAAAATAATGCTTCTTTTCAAGAATATGGCTGATATTAATCTGTATTTGTTTTTAACTTTAAAAAAAATGTATTGTCATGAAATACTTGATCATTGTATCTCCCATGCAAGGAAAATATGAGTTGGATGCAACTCGCATTGCTCAACACACAACATACACCAGACACTGCTGCACAGCAACACTGCCACTTTTTTGTACATTTAAATTTAGTTTTCCATTCATCATTTTGAACATTCATACATGCCTTTTCATGTATTACAGTGATGTCATCATCCTTTAATGATATGTTATCGTCCTTTGATGTGATGACATCGTCCTTTGATGGGATGACATCGTCCTTTGATGTTTTCACACATTCTGGAACATTAGGCTAGTTTGGGTATACATTTGAAGCGTGCTGCTAAAATACACTCACAGTAGACAATCTTTACTCAGTTGGATATTTGTAACATTCATATATTTTTCTTCAAAATAATGCTTCTTTTCAAGAATATGGCTGGTATTGATCTGTATATCTTTATAACTATAAAAAAATGATTTTTATAACATACTTGATCATTGTATCTCCCATGCCAGGTAATTATGAGTTGGATGCAACTGGCATTGCTCAACACACAGCTTCACAACGGTCACCAGACACTGCTGCGCAGCAATACTGCCACTTTTCTGGACATTTAAATTTTGTTTTCCATACGTCATTTTGAATATTCATACATATCCTTTTAAGTATGACAGTGATGTCATCGTCCTTTGATGTGATGTCATCGTCCTTTGATGTGATGTCATCGTCCTTTGATGTGATGTCATCGTCCTTTAATGTGATGTCATCGTCCTTTGATGTTTTCACACATTCTGGAACATTAGGCTAGTTTGGATAGACACATTGAAGCGTGCTGCCACAATACACTCACAGTTGACTTCTCTACTCAGTTGGATATTTGTAACATCCATATTTTTTTCTTCAAAATAATGCTTCTTTTCAAGAATATATCTGGTATTGATCTGTAGTTGTTTTTAACTTTAAAAACAAATTATTGTCTTAACATACTTGATCATTGTATCTCCCATGCCAGGTAAATATGAGTTGGATGCAACTCGCATTGCTCAACACACAGCTTCACAATGTACACCAGACACTGCTGCACAGCAACACTGCCACTTTTCTGGACATTTAAATTTAGTTTTCCATACATCATTTTGAACATTCATACATGCCTTTTCATGTATTACAGTGATGTCATCATCCTTTAATGATATGTCATCGTCCTTTGATGTGATGACATTGTCCTTTGATGTGATGATATCGTCCTTTGATGTTTTCAAACATTCTGGAACATTAGGCTAGTTTGGGTATACATTTGAAGCGTGCTGCTAAAATACACTCACAGTAGACAATCTTTACTCAGTTGGATATTTGTAACATACATATATTTTTTTTCAAAATAATGCTTCTTTTCAAGAATATGGCTGGTATTGATCTGTATATCTTGATAACTATAAAAAAAAATGATTTTCATAACATACTTGATCATTGTATCTCCCATGCCAGGTAAATATGAGTTGGATGCAACTCGCATTGCTCAACACACAGCTTCACAATGTACACCAGACACTGTTGCACAGCAATACTGCAAATTTTCTGGACATTTAAATTTAATTTTCCATACGTCATTTCGAATATTCATTCATATATTCATCATGTATTACAGTGATGTCATCGTCCTTCGATTAGATGTCATCGTCCTTTGATGTGATGAAATCATCCTTAGATGTTTTCACACATTCTGAAACATTAGGCTAGTTTGGGTAGACATTTGAAGCATGCTGCTAAAATACACTCACAGTTGACAATCTCTACTCAGTTGGATATTTGTAACATACATATTTTTTTCTTCAAAATAATGCTTCTTTTCAAGAATATGGCTGGTATTGATCTGTATATCTTTATAACTATAAAAAAATGATTTTTATAACATACTTGATCATTGTATCTCCCATGCCAGGTAATTATGAGTTGGATGCAACTGGCATTGCTCAACACACAGCTTCACAACGGTCACCAGACACTGCTGCGCAGCAATACTGCCACTTTTCTGGACATTTAAATTTTGTTTTCCATACGTCATTTTGAATATTCATACATATCCTTTTAAGTATGACAGTGATGTCATCGTCCTTTGATGTGATGTCATCGTCCTTTGATGTGATGTCATCGTCCTTTGATGTGATGTCATCGTCCTTTAATGTGATGTCATCGTCCTTTGATGTTTTCACACATTCTGGAACATTAGGCTAGTTTGGATAGACACATTGAAGCGTGCTGCCATAATACACTCACAGTTGACTTCTCTACTCAGTTGGATATTTGTAAAATCCATATTTTTTTCTTCAAAATAATGCTTCTTTTCAAGAATATATCTGGTATTGATCTGTAGTTGTTTTTAACTTTAAAAACAAATTATTGTCTTAACATACTTGATCATTGTATCTCCCATGCCAGGTAAATATGAGTTGGATGCAACTCGCATTGCTCAACACACAGCTTCACAATGTACACCAGACACTGCTGCACAGCAACACTGCCACTTTTCTGGACATTTAAATTTTGTTTTCCATACGTCATTTTGAATATTCATACATATCCTTTTAAGTATGACAGTGATGTCATCGTCCTTTGATGTGATGTCATCGTCCTTTGATGTGATGACATCGTCCTTTGATGTGATGACATCGTCCTTTGATGTTGTCACACATTCTGGAACATTATGCTAGTTTGGATAGATCCATTGAAGCGTGCTGCAACAATACACTCACAGTTGACTTCTCTACTCAGTTGGATATTTGTAACATATATATTTTTTTCTTCAAAATAATGCTTCTTTTCAAGAATATGGATGGTATTAATCTGTATTTTTTTTTAACATTAAAAAAAATGTATTGTCATAAAATACTTGATCATTGTATCTCCCATGCCAGGTAAATAGGAGTTGGATGCAACTCGCACAACGGTCACCAGACACTGCTGCACAGCAATACTGCAACTTTTCTGGACATTTAAATGTAGTTTCCAAACGTCATTTCGAATATTTATTCATTTATT
Source organism: Sebastes schlegelii (assembly GCA_014673565.1). NCBI lineage: Eukaryota > Metazoa > Chordata > Actinopteri > Perciformes > Sebastidae > Sebastes > Sebastes schlegelii. Next base: position 13,082 of record VHQL01001409.1, read on the forward strand.
CATCATGTATTACAGTGATGTCATCGTCCTTCGATTAGATGTCATCGTCCTTTGATGTGATGAAATCATCCTTAGATGTTTTCACACATTCTGAAACATTAGGCTAGTTTGGGTAGACATTTGAAGCATGCTGCTAAAATACACTCACAGTTGACAATCTCTACTCAGTTGGATATTTGTAACATACATATTTTTTTCTTCAAAATAATGCTTCTTTTCAAGAATATGGCTGATATTAATCTGTATTTGTTTTTAACTTTAAAAAAAATGTATTGTCATGAAATACTTGATCATTGTATCTCCCATGCAAGGAAAATATGAGTTGGATGCAACTCGCATTGCTCAACACACAACATACACCAGACACTGCTGCACAGCAACACTGCCACTTTTTTGTACATTTAAATTTAGTTTTCCATTCATCATTTTGAACATTCATACATGCCTTTTCATGTATTACAGTGATGTCATCATCCTTTAATGATATGTTATCGTCCTTTGATGTGATGACATCGTCCTTTGATGGGATGACATCGTCCTTTGATGTTTTCACACATTCTGGAACATTAGGCTAGTTTGGGTATACATTTGAAGCGTGCTGCTAAAATACACTCACAGTAGACAATCTTTACTCAGTTGGATATTTGTAACATTCATATATTTTTCTTCAAAATAATGCTTCTTTTCAAGAATATGGCTGGTATTGATCTGTATATCTTTATAACTATAAAAAAATGATTTTTATAACATACTTGATCATTGTATCTCCCATGCCAGGTAATTATGAGTTGGATGCAACTGGCATTGCTCAACACACAGCTTCACAACGGTCACCAGACACTGCTGCGCAGCAATACTGCCACTTTTCTGGACATTTAAATTTTGTTTTCCATACGTCATTTTGAATATTCATACATATCCTTTTAAGTATGACAGTGATGTCATCGTCCTTTGATGTGATGTCATCGTCCTTTGATGTGATGTCATCGTCCTTTGATGTGATGTCATCGTCCTTTAATGTGATGTCATCGTCCTTTGATGTTTTCACACATTCTGGAACATTAGGCTAGTTTGGATAGACACATTGAAGCGTGCTGCCACAATACACTCACAGTTGACTTCTCTACTCAGTTGGATATTTGTAACATCCATATTTTTTTCTTCAAAATAATGCTTCTTTTCAAGAATATATCTGGTATTGATCTGTAGTTGTTTTTAACTTTAAAAACAAATTATTGTCTTAACATACTTGATCATTGTATCTCCCATGCCAGGTAAATATGAGTTGGATGCAACTCGCATTGCTCAACACACAGCTTCACAATGTACACCAGACACTGCTGCACAGCAACACTGCCACTTTTCTGGACATTTAAATTTAGTTTTCCATACATCATTTTGAACATTCATACATGCCTTTTCATGTATTACAGTGATGTCATCATCCTTTAATGATATGTCATCGTCCTTTGATGTGATGTACATTGTCCTTTGATGTGATGATCATCGTCCTTTGATGTTTTCACACATTCTGGAACATTAGGCTAGTTTGGGTATACATTTGAAGCGTGCTGCTAAAATACACTCACAGTAGACAATCTTTACTCAGTTGGATATTTGTAACATACATATATTTTTTTTCAAAATAATGCTTCTTTTCAAGAATATGGCTGGTATTGATCTGTATATCTTGATAACTATAAAAAAAAATGATTTTCATAACATACTTGATCATTGTATCTCCCATGCCAGGTAAATATGAGTTGGATGCAACTCGCATTGCTCAACACACAGCTTCACAATGTACACCAGACACTGTTGCACAGCAATACTGCAAATTTTCTGGACATTTAAATGTAATTTTCCATACGTCATTTCGAATATTCATTCATATATTCATCATGTATTACAGTGATGTCATCGTCCTTCGATTAGATGTCATCGTCCTTTGATGTGATGAAATCATCCTTAGATGTTTTCACACATTCTGAAACATTAGGCTAGTTTGGGTAGACATTTGAAGCATGCTGCTAAAATACACTCACAGTTGACAATCTCTACTCAGTTGGATATTTGTAACATACATATTTTTTTCTTCAAAATAATGCTTCTTTTCAAGAATATGGCTGATATTAATCTGTATTTGTTTTTAACTTTAAAAAAAATGTATTGTCATGAAATACTTGATCATTGTATCTCCCATGCAAGGAAAATATGAGTTGGATGCAACTCGCATTGCTCAACACACAACATACACCAGACACTGCTGCACAGCAACACTGCCACTTTTTTGTACATTTAAATGTAGTTTTCCATACATCATTTCGAATATTCATACATATAATTTTATTTATTTCAGTGATGTCTTTGTCCTCTGATGTGATGTCATCGTCCTTTGATGTGATGTCTTCGTCCTTTGATGTGATGTCATCGTCCTTTGATATGATGTCATCGTCTTTGATGTTTTCACACATTCTGGAACATTAAGCTAGTTTGGATAGACACATTAAAGCGTGCTGCCACAATACACTCACAGTTGACAATCTGTACTCAGTTGGATATTTGTAACATACATATTTTTTTCTTCAAAATAATGCTTCTTTTCAAGAATATGGCTGGTACTAATCTTTTTGTGTTTTTAACTTTAAAAAAAAAAATTATTGTCATGAAATACTTGATGATTGTATCTCCTATGCCAGGTAAATATGAGTTGGATGCAACTCACATTGCTCAACACACAACATACACCAGACACTGCTGCACAGCAACACTGCCACTTTTTTGTACATTTAAATTTAGTTTTCCATACATCATTTCGAATATTCATACATATAATTTTATTTATTTCAGTGATGTCATTGTCCTCTGATGTGATGTCATCGTCCTTCGATGTGATGTCATCGTCCTTTGATGTTTTCACACATTCTGGAACATTAGGCTAGTTTGGATAGACACATTGAAGCGTGCTGCCACAATACACTCACAGTTGACTTCTCTACTCAGTTGAATATTTGTAACATCCATATTTTTTTCTTCAAAATAATGCTTCTTTTCAAGAATATATCTGGTATTGATCTGTAGTTGTTTTTAACTTTAAAAACAAATTATTGTCTTAAAATACTTTATCATTGTATCTCCCATGCCAGGTAAATATGAGTTGGATGCAACTCGCATTGCTCAACACACAGCTTCACAATGTACACCAGACACTGCTGCACAGCAACACTGCCACTTTTCTGGACATTTAAATTTAGTTTTCCATACATCATTATGAACATTCATACATGCCTTTTCATGTATTACAGTGATGTCATCATCCTTTAATGATATGTCATCGTCCTTTGATGTGATGACATTGTCCTTTGATGTGATGATATCGTCCTTTGATGTTTTCACACATTCTGGAACATTAGGCTAGTTTGGGTATACATTTGAAGCGTGCTGCTAAAATACACTCACAGTAGACAATCTTTACTCAGTTGGATATTTGTAACATACATATATTTTTCTTCAAAATAATGCTTCTTTTCAAGAATATGGCTGGTATTGATCTGTATATCTTGATAACTATAAAAAAAAATGATTTTCATAACATACTTGATCATTGTATCTCCCATGCCAGGTAAATATGAGTTGGATGCAACTCGCATTGCTCAACACACAGCTTCACAATGTACACCAGACACTGCTGCACAGCAACACTGCCACTTTTCTGGACATTTAAATTTAGTTTTCCATACATCATTTTGAACATTCATACATGCCTTTTCATGTATTACAGTGATGTCATCATCCTTTAATGATATGTCATCGTCCTTTGATGTGATGACATTGTCCTTTGATGTGATGATATCGTCCTTTGATGTTTTCAAACATTCTGGAACATTAGGCTAGTTTGGGTATACATTTGAAGCGTGCTGCTAAAATACACTCACAGTAGACAATCTTTACTCAGTTGGATATTTGTAACATACATATATTTTTTTTCAAAATAATGCTTCTTTTCAAGAATATGGCTGGTATTGATCTGTATATCTTGATAACTATAAAAAAAAATGATTTTCATAACATACTTGATCATTGTATCTCCCATGCCAGGTAAATATGAGTTGGATGCAACTCGCATTGCTCAACACACAGCTTCACAATGTACACCAGACACTGCTGCACAGCAACTACTGCCACTTTTCTGGACATTTAAATGTAGTTTTCCATACAGTCATTTCGAATATTCATACATATCCTTTTCATGTATTACAGTGATGTCATCGTCCTTTGATGTGATGTCATCGTCCTTTGATGTGATGTCATCGTCCTTTGATGTGATGTCATCGTCTTTGATGTTTTCACACATTCTGGAACATTAGGCTAGTTTGGATAGACACATTGAAAGCGTGCTGCCACAATACACTCACAGTTGACAATCTCTACTCAGTTGGATATTTGTAACATACATATTTTTTTCTTCAAAATAATGCTTCTTTTCAAGAATATGGCTGATATTAATCTGTATTTGTTTTTAACTTTAAAAAAAAAAATTATTGTCATGAAATACTTGATGATTGTATCTCCTATGCCAGGTAAATATGAGTTGGATGCAACTCGCATTGCTCAACACACAACATACACCAGACACTGCTGCACAGCAACACTGCCACTTTTTTGTACATTTAAATTTAATTTTCCATACATCATTTCGAATATTCATACATATAATTTTATTTATTTCAGTGATGTCATTGTCCTCTGATGTGATGTCATCGTCCTTTGATGTTTTCACACATTCTGGAACATTAGGCTAGTTTGGATAGACACATTGAAGCGTGCTGCCACAATACACTCACAGTTGACTTCTCTTACTCAGTTGGAATATTTGTAACATCCATATTTTTTTCTTCAAAATAATGCTTCTTTTCAAGAATATATCTGGTATTGATCTGTATTTGTTTTTAACTTTAAAAAAAATGTACTGTCATGAAATACTTGATCATTTTTCTCCCATGCCAGGTAAACATGAGTTGGATGCAACTCGCATTGCTCAACACACAACATACACCAGACACTGCTGCACAGCAACACTGCCACTTTTCTGTACATTTAAATTTAGTTTTCCATACATCATTTCGAATATTTATACATATCCTTTTATTTATTTCAGTGATGTCATCGTACTCTGATGTAATGTCTTCGTCCTATGATGTGATGTCATCATCATTTGATGTGATGTCATCATCCTTTGATGTTGTCACACATTCTGGAACATTAGGCTAGTTTGGATAGATATATTGAAGCGTGCTGCCACAATACACTCACAGTTGACATCTCTACTAAGTTGGATATTTGTAACATACATATTTTTTTCTTCAAAATAATGCTTCTTTTGAAGAATATAGATGGTATTAATCTGTATTTGTTTTTAACATTAAAAAAAATGTATTGTCATAAAATACTTGATCATTGTATCTCCCATGCCAGGTAAACAGGAGTTGGATGCAACTCGCATTGCTCAACACACAGCTTCACAACGGTCACCAGACACTGCTGCACAGCAATACTGCAACTTTTCTGGACATTTAAATGTAGTTTTTCATACGTCATTTCGAATATTCATACATATCCTTTTATGTATTACAGTGATGTCATCGTCCTTTGTTGTGATGTCATCGTCCTTTGATGTGATGTCATCATCTTTTGATGTTTTCACACATTCTGGAACATTAGTCTAGTTTGGATAGAAACATTGAAGCGTGCTGCCACAATACACTCACAGTTGACAATCTCTACTCAGTTGGATACTTGTAACATACATGTTTTTTTCTTCAAAATAATGCTTCTTTTCAAGAATATGGCTGGTATTAATCTGTATTTGTTTTTAACTTTAAAAAAAAATGTATTGTCATGAAATACTTGATCATTGTATCTCCCATGCCAGGTAAATATCAGTTGGATGCAACTCGCATTGCTCAACACACAGCTTCACAATGTACACCAGACACTGCTGCACAGCAACACTGCCACTTTTCTGGACATTTAAATTTAGTTTTCCATACATCATTTCGAATATTTATACATATCCTTTTATTTATTTCAGTGATGTCATCGTACTCTGATGTAATGTCTTCGTCCTATGATGTGATGTCATCATCATTTGATGTGATGTCATCATCCTTTGATGTTGTCACACATTCTGGAACATTAGGCTAGTTTGGATAGATATATTGAAGCGTGCTGCCACAATACACTCACAGTTGACATCTCTACTAAGTTGGATATTTGTAACATACATATTTTTTTCTTCAAAATAATGCTTCTTTTGAAGAATATGGATGGTATTAATCTGTATTTGTTTTTAACATTAAAAAAAATGTATTGTCATAAAATACTTGATCATTGTATCTCCCATGCCAGGTAAACAGGAGTTGGATGCAACTCGCATTGCTCAACACACAGCTTCACAACGGTCACCAGACACTGCTGCACAGCAATACTGCAACTTTTCTGGACATTTAAATGTAGTTTTCCATACGTCATTTCGAATATTCATACATATCCTTTTATGTATTACAGTGATGTCATCGTCCTTTGTTGTGATGTCATCGTCCTTTGATGTGATGTCATCATCTTTTGATGTTTTCACACATTCTGGAACATTAGTCTAGTTTGGATAGAAACATTGAAGCGTGCTGCCACAATGCACTCACAGTTGACAATCTCTACTCAGTTGGATATTTGTAACATACATATTTTTTTTTTCAAAATAATGCTTCTTTTCAAGAATATGGCTGGTTTTAATCTGTATTTGTTTTTAACTTTAAAAAAAAATGTACTGTCATGAAATACTTGATCATTGTATCTCCCATGCCAGGTAAACATGAGTTGGATGCAACTCGCATTGCTCAACACACAACATACACCAGACACTGCTGCACAGCAACACTGCCACTTCTCTGTACATTTAAATTTAGTTTTTCATACATCATTTCGAATATTCATACATATCCCTTTATTTATTTCAGTGATGTCATCGTCCTCTGATGTGATGTCATCGTCCTTTGATGTGATGTCATCGTCCTTTGATGTGATGTCATCGTCCTATGATGTGATGTCATCATCTTTTGATTTGATGTCATCGTCCTATGATGTGGTGTCATTGTCCTTTGATGTTTTCACACATTCTGGAACATTAGGCTAGTTTGGATAGACACATTGAAACGTGCTGCCACAATACACTCACAGTTGACAATCACTACTCAGTTGGATATTTGTAACATACATATTTTTTCTTCAAAATAATGTTTCTTTTCAAGAACATGGCTGGTATTAATCTGTATTTGTTTTAACTTTAAAGGTCTCATATTATGCTCATTTCCAGGTTAATAGATGTATTTTAATGTTGCACTAGAACATGTTTACATGCTGCAATGTTCAAAAAACCCTTTATTCTTCTCATAGTGTCTCTCACTCAGCCTGCATTTAGCCTCTTTCTGAGAGATCCTGATTTACAGCCTGTCTCCTCCCACTCTGCTCTGATTGGTCAGCGTTTCTGTCAATCAAACGTCCTCAACATAGCGTCACTCTCTCCCCCTCCCCCTGAGCTCAGCTCTGCTCTCACAGAGAGAGAGAGAGAGAGAGCTTTGACTGTAAGGAGAGGGAGAAGCAGCTAGAATAGAGCTTATAAACCACTTTAAAGTTTATAAACCAGAAACTTCACCCAGCGCACGTTACCGGAGGAATCTGATCAGAAATCGGCGACACATGATGAACATCTGCGGTCCAGACTCCAGGTTCTCCTGACGGTTTCTCTCAGGTAAATAATGTTATTTATATCTCTGTAGTTAGCTCAGTGTTTACCTTCTGCATCAACTCTGTAAACCGTAAACACACACTCTGTTTTATGTCTGTCTTTACAGATCCATCTGTGAGAAATGACCGACAGAATCATCCCAGAGGAGAGCAGACAGCTGAGAGCAGATGGGAGATACAGAGCTAACCCGTTAGCATGTAGCTAACCCGTTAGCATGTAGCTACATGTAGCTACATGCTAACGGGTTAGCTACATGCTACCGCTATGAGACGGTGTGTAAACACAGCGACCATCAGGGTGGAAAATAGAAGATGTGAAACAGTAGTCAGTTCATTATTTCTGCTAAAAGATAAATGCATGGAAGATCAGAGTAATGGTATATTAGTTACAGTAGGAGCTGTCTCTGTGTTACCATGACTACAGACCACCGGAGCTTAGCTTACCGTAGTTTACCAGAGCTGAAGACTTTCTCCTGTACCATGTCAACATAACTAACTAACAGGTGAGATGATTACAAATGCTGTGAATAATTAATATTGTCATCTGTCTACTCAAATAAAGTTTGACTGTGAAACAGAAATGTGTTGTGTTGCTTACAGTCACTACTACCTGTACTCTTCTACATGCATTATATCAAATATATATAATATATAAATATCATCTGTTTAAACAGTGTAATTACATAAAGCCTTGTGAAAGAACATGTTATATTTAGATGATGGGAGTACATGAAGCCTGTTCTGCTGGTTCTTGCAGACTAACAGTAGGAGCTACTTTGCTCAAGTTCGGTTGAGGAGGAGAGACAGTGACGCTGTGGGGCGGGGTCAGCTACTGAAGGTTCTCTCTGGTTCCACCAGGAAACCCTTATATGGCTAATTTCTAATGACGTCAAAGAAAAGGAAAAAGCAGTTTTCGACACCCATTTCGGACAAACAGAGGCAGGAAAAAGAGAGAGGATGGTCTTTTATGATACTATGGTGACTTGTAGACACACTGGGGACAGATATTGATGTTTAAAAGACATGGAAAAGTGCATTTTGCATAATAGGTGACCTTTAAAAAAAAATTATTGTCATGAAATTGTTCATTGTATCTCCCATGCCAGGTAAATATGAGTTGGATGCAACTAGCATTGCTCAACACACAGCTTACAACGAACACCAGACACTGCTGCACAGCAACACTGCCATTTTTCTGGACATTTAAATTGAGTTTTCCATACGTCATTTTGAATATTCATACATATCCTTTTATGTATTACGTGATGTCATCATCCTTTGATGTGATGTCATCGTCCTTGGATGTATGTCATTGTCCTTTTATGTTTTCACACATTCTGGAACATTAGGCTAGTTTGGATAGACACATTGAAGCGTGCTGCCACAATACACTCACAATTGACATTTCTACTCAGTTGGATATTGTAACATACATAGTTTTTTCTTCAAAATATGCTTCTTTTCAAGAATATGGCTGTTTAATCTGTATTTGTTTTAACTTTAAAAATTATATTGTCAAAATACTTGATCATTGTATCTCCCATGCCAGGTAAATATGAGTTGGATGCAACTCGCATTGCTCAACACACAGCTTCACAACGTACACCAGACACTGCTGCACAGCAACACTGCCACTTTCTGGACATTTAAATTTAGTTCCATACGTCATTTTAATATTCATACATGTCCTTTTATAGTTACAGTGATGTCATCGTCCTTTGATGTGATGTCATCGTCCTTTATGTGATGTCATTGTCCATTAATGTTGTCACACATTCTGGAACATTAGGCTAGTTTGGGTAGACACTGAAGCGTGCTGCTACAATACACTCACAGTTGACAATCTCTACTCTGTTGGATATTTGTAACATACAATTTTTTTTCTTCAAAATAATGCTTCTTTTCAAGAATATGGCTGGTATAAATCTGTATTTCTTTATAACTTTAAAAAAATGATTGTCATAACATACTTTTTAACTGGAGGGGATCTTGATAAAAGGGGACTATCTAACTTGGTCTGGCGTGAACATCAAAAACAAATGCTTAAAGAACATTACATTGGCAGAAGGCATTTATTCTGCTTAATTTTCCTTATGGCTTCTGAGGTTTCTTCATCAGCCTCGATTTTTAGCATGACTTGATTCAGACATAAAACAAATATGCTTCACACACCCCGCTGACGGGTAATGTTTTCTATCTTCTTGGCTTTTTTTCTCCTTCTACTTCTTTAAATACCTTTTCTTCTTCTCCACTGAAGAATAGGAGCAATCTGATTCTGAGTCTGAATCTTTCTTGAACTTCCTCTTCTTCTTCTTCTTCTTCTTGTTCTTATTCTTCTTTCTCTCAATTGAAGAATCACAGCTATCTGAGTCTGACCTGGAGTGAGATTCTGAGTCTTGTAAGGAGATTACAGTATTAGAAGTCCCCTTCTCGCCATCTTCACTGCAGTGATTTCCTTTTTGGAGACCAAATAAAACAAGTGGGGTATTTATCAATTACTATCAAATTCATGCAAAAGCTACGGAGGCAAGGGATGGCAGTCCACTAGATCGACTTCATAGTTTTACACATATTGTACACTCAAATGACAACAAAGTCCCGGCGGCCCGTAATGTTAGCATTTCGTTATAACTGTGAAGGTAGCAGTAGTACAGCTGTGTACAGTTTAGACGGTGAATAAATGCTATAACTCCTCAAGACCCAAGCCAAGTTCCTGTGTCTTGCTGCCACCTGCTGATAAAGGGCAGAGGTTAGTCCAGGAGTTATCGACAACTTCGACCCAGGGTCACTAAGGTGGGCTGTTAAGGTGGACCAACTATTTTCAATGTGATAAGCGGCTGCTGAGTGAAGTGTGACACCTAGAGGTGAAGTTTGGTATATCGGTCTGGTCCGGTGTTGAGGCTTAATATCAAACCAGTTTTCCAGGTTTTACACCGGCCCAATTCTAGTTTTATGGTTTATGGTCTACATGCTTCAGTGGTAGAAAATCACATGATGGCGTATTTGCTCAGACTTTAAAGGGGAACTACACCCATTTTCAAAATTCATACATGTTATTGCTATGGTCTAAGACAGTCCAAAGAATATAAGTAAAGTTAACAACTCCAAATCCAAAAAGTAGAGTGCTAAAAATCAAACTTGTGATATCATAGTGTATAAAGTGTGGATCTGCTCCATAGTCAATGAATTGGGAAATATGTTATAGAGACAGAGCGCATTTAAGGCCCGCCCACACCGAAGGGGAAAACAGTTAATAGCTCTCCATTGACTTTGTATTGCGTGAAGGTGCCTCTTTGACTATTCCCTCTGCTAGCAAACGGCAGAAACATGCCTAAATGCTGCTGTGTGGTGGGATGCACTGACAACAGGTTAAAGAACCCAGAACTAAGTTTTTAAAAGCTGCAGAACTGAAAACAAATGATGATACAGGCAATGCGACTTGAGGCATCAGCAGGAAGAATAGGAAGACTGTGGGATCCTGACACTCAGTAGGCCTAACGTCAAGTGTGCAGCAAACATGTTGTCCAAATATCAGTTTTAGTCTAACTCTATTTCTGTAAGTTAAGCTAAAGCATTTAGACTATATGCAACTTGTGTTACAGTGGAATGTGGATAAATCAGAAAGCTATGCATTATCATGTTTGCAAGTGCCTTAACTAACTAACTAACTGCTAACACATAGCTAACATTAGCTTGCTAACAGCTAACTTCATCATCTTCATCCATCTTCATTTGAGTTTTAAACTGCACCCTGCTACACATCAGATGCTCAAATAATCCTTTGACATGCTGAGATCTGATGTTTTTAGCTAGCTAGCTAACTACAAGCATCGTGTTAGCGTTTCAGCCCTTGGTTGCATATTGAGGCACAGATTGTTTTCCCCTCCGCTGGGCATGATTTTCAGAGTATTGATAGATAGTTTAGTATAGATAATGTAAGATTAGATTTATTTTATACAGTATACATATGGTATTCTGCTCCTTAAGTTGGATCTGGAACTATATAATATGGCGCACCTTACTTGCTTGTAAGGTGAGTGATGATTAAGACTGACGGAGTGATATGAAGTAAGAAGTGATGTTCCACCTTTAGGTTATCGGTGTGCAATTGTCCTACGTTGAGTTGAGACATTAAAGTGGATCCTGTTGCACAGACGGAGCTCTCCCCGTGCTCTTGCTTTACCCACAGCCCTACAGTAGTTTAATTCAGTAACATGTACGTTTCGAGTTAAGACAACGAGAAGCCTGCCTTACACTAACACCGAGAGCAGCCAGGGGAATGTTGTGAGTTTATAGGTACAGTTTCACAACTGAGAACACTACAATAGAATAAAGATCATTTGGGTATAAAAAGGAAAACAAACTTTCTGTGGACCACACAATCAGTCTCCCATTCTTTGTCTATGTAGCAGCTCCACACTTTGTACCCTATGACATCACCAGTTTGAGACTTACTTCTCTGGTTTCTGGCTCTGAGAGAGAGGAGCTCATGGTTACACATACTGATTGAACTTTCCAAGGCTATGGAGATAACTGTTCATCATTTAGGTGGCGTTTACCTTTAAGGAGAGCTAGGCCCCGACCCATCCATATTATTCCTCTGGTGTAAGGTAGGGATGCTCATTTTGAAAAACATTCTCAACCGATAACCGAACCTCGTTAACCGATCATTAACCGTTAACCGACAAGATTAGTGCCTCGCATACAGCGGTGCGCCAGCTGCAGGAGCACAACAGAAGACTGAGTCTCCAGTTCACCGTCAGGAGAGTTACTGTAGCAGCCACGGTGCTGCGTTCACTGTCCCCAGTTCACCGTCAGGAGAGTTACTGTAGCAGCCACGGTGCTGCGTTCACTATCTACAGTTCACCGTCAGGAGAGTTACTGTAGCAGCCACGGTGCTGCGTTCACTGTCTACAGTTCACCGTCAGGAGAGTTACGGAAGCAGCCACGGTGCTGCGTTCACTGTCCCCAGTTCACCGTCAGGACAGTTACTGTAGCAGCCACGGTGCTGCGTTCACTATCTACAGTTCACCGTCAGGAGAGTTACTGTAGCAGCCACGGTGCTGCGTTCACTGTCCCCAGTTCACCGTCAGGAGAGTTACTGTAGCAGCCACGGTGCTGCGTTCACTGTCTCCAGTTCACCGTCAGGAGAGTTACGGAAGCAGCCACGGTGCTGCGTTCACTGTCTCCAGTTCACCGTCAGGAGAGTTACTGTAGCAGCCACGGTGCTGCGTTCACTGTCTCCAGTTCACCGTCAGGACAGTTACTGTAGCAGCCACGGTGCTGCGTTCACTATCTACAGTTCACCGTCAGGAGAGTTACGGAAGCAGCCACGGTGCTGCGTTCACTGTCCCCAGTTCACTGTCAGGAGAGTTACTGTAGCAGCCACGGTGCTGCGTTCACTGTCTCCAGTTCACCGTCAGGAGAGTTACGGAAGCAGCCACGGTGCTGCGTTCACTGTCTCCAGTTCACCGTCAGGAGAGTTACGGAAGCAGCCACGGTGCTGCGTTCACTGTCTTCAGTTCACCGTCAGGAGAGTTACGGAAGCAGCCACGGTGCTGCGTTCACTGTCCCCAGTTCACTGTCAGGAGAGTTACTGTAGCAGCCACGGTGCTGCGTTCACTGTCTCCAGTTCACCGTCAGGACAGTTACTGTAGCAGCCACAGTGCTGCGTTCACTATCTACAGTTCACCGTCAGGAGAGTTACGGAAGCGCCACGGTGCTGCGTTCAAACTGTTTTCCCCCCCCCCCCCCGGAAGTAGCCACGGTGCTGCGTTCACTGTCCCCAGTTCACCGTCAGGAGAGTTACTGTAGCAGCCACGGTGCTGCGTTCACTGTCCCCCAGTTCACCGTCAGGAGCGTTACTGTAGCAGCCACGGTGCTGCGTTCACTGTCCCCAGTTCACCGTCAGGAGAGTTACTGTAGCAGCCACGGTGCTGCGTTCACTGTCCCCAGTTCACCGTCAGGAGAGTTACTGTAGCAGCCACGGTGCTGCGTTCACTGTCTACAGTTCACCGTCAGGAGAGTTACGGAAGCAGCCACGGTGCTGCGTTCACTGTCCCCAGTTCACCGTCAGGAGAGTTACTGTAGCAGCCACGGTGCTGCGTTCACTGTCTCCAGTTCACCGTCAGGAGAGTTACTGTAGCAGCCACGGTGCTGCGTTCACTGTCCCAGTTCACCGTCAGGAGAGTTACTGTAGCAGCCACGGTGCTGCGTTCACTGTCCCCAGTTCACCGTCAGGAGAGTTACGGCAGCCACGGTGCTGCGTTCACTGTCTCAGTTCACCGTCAGGAGAGTTACGGAAGCAGCCACGGTGCTGCGTTCACTGTCCCGTTCACCGTCAGGAGAGTTACGTAGCAGCCACGGTGCTGCGTTCACTGTCTCCAGTTCACCGTCAGGAGAGTTACTGGAGCAGCCACGGTGCTGCGTTCACTGTCCCCTTCACCGTCAGGAGAGTTACTGTAGCAGCCACGGTGCTGCGTTCACTGTCCCCAGTTCACCGTCAGGAGAGTTACGGAAGCAGCCACGGTGCTGCGTTCACTGTCCCAGTTCACCGTCAGGAGAGTTACTGTAGCAGCCACGGTGCTGCGTTCACTGCTCAGTTCACCGTCAGGAGAGTTACGGAAGCAGCCACGGTGCTGCGTTCACTGTCCCAGTTCACCGTCAGGAGAGTTACGGAAGCAGCCACGGTGCTGCGTTCACTGTCCCAGTTCACCGTCAGGAGAGTTACTGTAGCAGCCACGGTGCTGCGTTCACTGTCCCAGTTCACCGTCAGGAGAGTTACTGTAGCAGCCACGGTGCTGCGTTCACTGTCTCCAGTTCACCGTCAGGAGAGTTACTGTAGCAGCCACGGTGCTGCGTTCACTGTCTAGTTCACCGTCAGGAGAGTTACGGAAGCAGCCACGGTGCTGCGTTCACTGTCCCAGTTCACCGTCAGGAGAGTTACGCAGCCACGGTGCTGCGTTCACTGTCTCCAGTTCACCGTCAGGAGAGTTACGTAAGCAGCCACGGTGCTGCGTTCACTGTCTCCAGTTCACCGTCAGGAGAGTTACTGTAGCAGCCACGGTGCTGCGTTCACTGTCCCAGTTCACCGTCAGGAGAGTTACTGTAGCAGCCACGGTGCTGCGTTCACTGTCCAGTTCACCGTCAGGAGAGTTACGGAAGCAGCCACGGTGCTGCGTTCACTGTCCCAGTTCACCGTCAGGAGAGTTACTGTAGCAGCCACGGTGCTGCGTTCACTGTCTCCAGTTCACCGTCCGGCGTTACTGTAGCAGCCACGGTGCTGCGTTCACTGTCTCCAGTTCACCGTCCGGCGTTACTGTAGCAGCCACGGTGCTGCGTTCACTGTCCCCAGTTCACCGTCAGGACAGTTACTGTAGCAGCCACGGTGCTGCGTTCACTGTCTAGTTCACCGTCAGGAGAGTTACGGAAGCAGCCACGGTGCTGCGTTCACTGTCTCCAGTTCACCGTCAGGAGAGTTACTGTAGCAGCCACGGTGCTGCGTTCACTGTCCCAGTTCACCGTCAGGAGGTTACTGTAGCAGCCACGGTGCTGCGTTCACTGTCTCCAGTTCACCGTCAGGACAGTTACTGTAGCAGCCACGGTGCTGCGTTCACTGTCCCCAGTTCACCGTCAGGAGAGTTACTGTAGCAGCCACGGTGCTGCGTTCACTGTCTCCAGTTCACCGTCAGGAGAGTTACGTAGCAGCCATGGTGCTGCTT
>VHQL01001411.1:0-26076 GCA_014673565.1 Sebastes schlegelii
ATCTGCTGCACAGCAGCTAATCTGCTGCACAGCAGCTGCAGCAGCTAATCTGCTGCACAGCAGCTGCAGCAGCTAATCTGCTACATAGCAGCTGCAGCAGCTAATCTGCTTCACAGCAGCTGCAGCAGCTAATCTGCTACATAGCAGCTGCAGCAGCTAATCTGCTGCACAGCAGCTGCAGCAGCTAATCTGCTACATAGCAGCTGCAGCAGCTAATCTGCTTCACAGCAGCTGCAGCAGCTAATCTGCTACATAGCAGCTGCAGCAGCTAATCTGCTGCGCAGCAGCTAATCTGCTGCACAGCAGCTGCAGCAGCTAATCTGCTGCACAGCAGCTAATCTGCTGCACAGCAACTACAGCAACTAATCTGCAGCACAGCAGCCATGATGAGCGCTCATTCCTGCTGCCGGCCTGACTTCACCAGCAGACTGAGTCCAGGTCTGTCTGATCCTGAACCATCACAAACCACCAGCAGACTGAGAGTCTACTTACCGTCCTGGTACCTGGAGGCAGACCTCCGCCGGTGAAGTACGGACTACAGAGGTTCCCCAGGTCTGGGATCATGAAGAAGGGATATCCAACATAAGGAGAGGACTGAAACACACCTCCATCCTGCTGCCTCCTCAGGGCTGAAAGACAAGGTCAACATTCACACACAGATCAGGTCAACACCATCACAGAGCAACATTCACACACAGATCAGGTCAACACCATCACAGAGCAACATTCACACACAGATGTTCTTTACCTTCCTGAAACAGACGACTGTGTCGGGCCCGGCTCTCCAGATCCGGGTCGGTCCTGGTTCTGGACCGTCTGTCTGTCTGCACACAAACAACCACAGAGACGTAAACCAGACGAGCATCGACACCACCCAGCTCCATGTAACCCTAACCCACCTCTGAATCTGAGCTGGACTCGGACTCGTTGACCAGAGAAGACTTGACATCGTCCAGGTCCCGCTCAGAGGACACGTTCCTCTTCTCCTCCTGCTCCCCTTCGTCTTTAAAAGCAATCAGTTCATCGTTTGCTCCGAGGTCGTCTCCGTCCGTCCCGGTTAGCTGCGGCATGTCTGGACGTTAGCTGCAAACATTAGAGACCGAGTTAGACCGAGTGAGACCGGGTTAGATCGAGTTGGACCGAGTTGGACCGAGTTAAACCGAGTTGCACCGAGTTGGACCGAGTTGGACCGAGTTGGATCGAGTTGGATCGAGTTAAACTGAGTTAGGCCGAATTAGACCAAGTTGGATCGAGTTGGATCGAGTTAAACTGAGTTAGACCGAGTTAGACCAAGTTGGATCGAGTTGGATCGAGTTGGATCGAGTTAAACCGAGTTGGACCGAGTTGCACCGAGTTAGATCGAGTTAAACTGAGTTGGACCGAGTTGGACCGAGTTGCACCGAGTTGCACCGAGTTGCACCGAGTTGCACCGAGTTAGACCGAGTTAGACCGAGTTAGACCGAGTTAAACTGAGATAGACCGAGTTGGACCGAGTTAGACCAAGTTGGATCGAGTTAAACTGAGTTAGACCGAGTTAGACCGAGTTGGACCGAGTTGGATCGAGTTAAACCGAGTTGGACCGAGTTGCACCGAGTTGCACCGAGTTGCATCGAGTTAGATCGAGTTAGATCGAGTTAGATCGAGTTGGACCGAGTTGGACCGAGTTAAACTGAGTTAGACCGAGTTAAAGTGAGTTAGACCGAGTTAAAGTGAGTTAGACCGAGTTGGACCGAGTTAAACTGAGTTGGACCAAGTTGGACCGAGTTGCACCGAGTTGGACCGAGTTAAAGTGAGTTAGACCGAGTTGGACCGAGTTAAACTGAGTTAGACCGAGTTAAAGTGAGTTAGACCGAGTTAAAGTGAGTTAGACCGTGTTGGACCGAGTTAAACTGAGTTAGACCGAGTTAGACCGAGTTGGACCGAGTTGCACCGAGTTGCACCGAGTTAGATCGAGTTAAACTGAGTTAGACCGAGTTAGACCAAGTTGGATCGAGTTGGATCGAGTTAAACTGAGTTAGACCGAGTTGGATCGAGTTGGATCGAGTTGGACCGAGTTGGACCGAGTTGGACTGAGTTAGACCAAGTTGGACCAAGTTGGACCGAGTTGCACCGAGTTAGATCGAGTTAAACTGAGTTAGACCGAGTTAGACCGAGTTAGACCGAGTTGGATCGAGTTGGATCGAGTTGGATCGAGTTGGATCGAGTTGGATCGAGTTAAACTGAGTTGGACCGAGTTGGACCGAGTTGGACTGAGTTAGACCAAGTTGAACCAAGTTAGATCGAGTTAAACTGAGTTGGACCGAGTTGGACTGAGTTGGACTGAGTTAGACCAAGTTGGACCAAGTTGGACCGAGTTGCACCGAGTTAGATCGAGTTAAACTGAGTTAGACCGAGTTAGACCGAGTTGGATCGAGTTGGATCGAGTTGGATCGAGTTGGATCGAGTTAAACTGAGTTGGACCGAGTTGGACCGAGTTGGACCGAGTTGGACCGAGTTGGACCAAGTTGGACCAAGTTAGATCGAGTTAAACTGAGTTGGACCGAGTTGCACCGAGTTAGATCGAGTTAGACCGAGTTAGACCGAGTTAGACCGAGTTGCACCGAGTTAGATCGAGTTAAACTGAGATAGACCGAGTTGGACCGAGTTGGACCGAGTTAAACTGAGTTAGACCAAGTTGGATCGAGTTAAACTGAGTTAGACCGAGTTGGACCGAGTTGCACCGAGTTAGATCTAGTTAAACTGAGTTAGACTGAGTTGGACCGAGTTGGACCGAGTTGCACCGAGTTAGATCTAGTTAAACTGAGTTAGACTGAGTTGGACCGAGTTGGACCGAGTTAAACTGAGTTAGACCAAGTTGGACCGAGTTGGACCGAGTTGGACCGAGTTAAACTGAGTTAGACCAAGTTGGACCGAGTTGGACCGAGTTGGATCGAGTTGGACCGAGTTGGACCGAGTTGCACCGAGTTGCACCGAGTTGCACCGAGTTGCACCGAGTTAGATCGAGTTAGATCGAGTTAGATCGAGTTGGACCGAGTTGGGCCGAGTTGCGCCGAGTTGCGCCGAGTTGCGCCGAGTTAGGCCGAGTTAGGCCGAGTTAGGCCGAGTTAGACCGAGTTAGACCGAGTTAGACCGAGTTGCACCGAGTTGGATCGAGTTAAACTGAGTTAGGCCGAGTTAGACCTAGTTGGATCGAGTTGGATCGAGTTAAACTGAGTTGGACCGAGTTGGATCGAGTTGGATCGAGTTGGATCGAGTTGGATCGAGTTAAACTGAGTTGGACCGAGTTGGACCGAGTTGGACCGAGTTAGACCAAGTTGGACCGAGTTGGACCGAGTTGCACCGAGTTAGATCGAGTTAAACTGAGTTAGACCGAGTTAGACCGAGTTGGATCGAGTTGGATCGAGTTGGATCGAGTTGGATCGAGTTAAACTGAGTTGGACCGAGTTGGACCGAGTTGGACTGAGTTAGACCAAGTTGAACCAAGTTAGATCGAGTTAAACTGAGTTGGACCGAGTTGGACTGAGTTGGACTGAGTTAGACCAAGTTGGACCAAGTTGGACCGAGTTGCACCGAGTTAGATCGAGTTAAACTGAGTTAGACCGAGTTAGACCGAGTTGGATCGAGTTGGATCGAGTTGGATCGAGTTAAACTGAGTTGGACCGAGTTGGACCGAGTTGGACCGAGTTGGACCGAGTTGGACCAAGTTGGACCAAGTTAGATCGAGTTAAACTGAGTTGGACCGAGTTGCACCGAGTTAGATCGAGTTAGACCGAGTTAGACCGAGTTAGACCGAGTTGCACCGAGTTAGATCGAGTTAAACTGAGATAGACCGAGTTGGACCGAGTTGGACCGAGTTAAACTGAGTTAGACCAAGTTGGATCGAGTTAAACTGAGTTAGACCGAGTTAGACCGAGTTGGACCGAGTTGCACCGAGTTAGATCTAGTTAAACTGAGTTAGACTGAGTTGGACCGAGTTGGACCGAGTTGCACCGAGTTAGATCTAGTTAAACTGAGTTAGACTGAGTTGGACCGAGTTGGACCGAGTTAAACTGAGTTAGACCAAGTTGGACCGAGTTGGACCGAGTTAAACTGAGTTAGACCGAGTTGGACCGAGTTGGACCGAGTTGGACCGAGTTGCACCGAGTTGCACCGAGTTGCACCGAGTTGGACCGAGTTGCACCGAGTTGCACCGAGTTGCACCGAGTTGCACCGAGTTAGATCGAGTTGCGCCGAGTTGCGCCGAGTTGCGCCGAGTTGCGCCGAGTTGCGCCGAGTTGCGCCGAGTTGCGCCGAGTTGCGCCGAGTTGCGCCGAGTTGCGCCGAGTTGCGCCGAGTTAGGCCGAGTTAGGCCGAGTTAGGCCGAGTTAGACCGAGTTAGACCGAGTTGCACCGAGTTGCACCGAGTTGGATCGAGTTAAACTGAGTTAGGCCGAGTTAGACCTAGTTGGATCGAGTTGGATCGAGTTAAACTGAGTTGGACCGAGTTGGATCGAGTTGGATCGAGTTGGATCGAGTTAAACTGAGTTGGACCGAGTTGGACCGAGTTGGACTGAGTTGGACTGAGTTAGACCAAGTTGGACCTAGTTGGACCGAGTTGCACCGAGTTAGATCGAGTTAAACTGAGTTAGACCGAGTTAGACCGAGTTGGATCGAGTTGGATCGAGTTGGATCGAGTTAGATCGAGTTAAACTGAGTTGGACCGAGTTGCACCGAGTTAGACCGAGTTAGACCGAGTTAGACCGAGTTGCACCGAGTTAGATCGAGTTAAACTGAGATAGACCAAGTTGGATCGAGTTAAACTGAGTTAGACCGAGTTGGATCGAGTTAAACTGAGTTAGACCGAGTTAGACCGAGTTGGACCGAGTTGCACCGAGTTAGATCGAGTTAAACTGAGTTAGACTGAGTTGGACCGAGTTGGACCGAGTTAAACTGAGTTAGACCGAGTTGGACCGAGTTGGATCGAGTTAAACCGAGTTGGACCGAGTTGCACCGAGTTGCACCGAGTTAGATCGAGTTAAACTGAGTTAGACTGAGTTGGACCGAGTTGGACCGAGTTAAACTGAGTTAGACCGAGTTGGACCGAGTTGGATCGAGTTAAACCGAGTTGGACCGAGTTGCACCGAGTTGCACCGAGTTAGATCGAGTTAGATCGAGTTAGATCGAGTTAGATCGAGTTAGATCGAGTTAGACTGAGTTAGACCGAGTTGGACCGAGTTAAACTGAGTTGGACCAAGTTGGACCGAGTTGCACCGAGTTGGACCGAGTTAAAGTGAGTTAGACCGAGTTGGACCGAGTTAAACTGAGTTAGACCGAGTTAAAGTGAGTTAGACCGAGTTAAAGTGAGTTAGACCGTGTTGGACCGAGTTAAACCGAGTTGGACCGAGTTAAAGTGAGTTAGACCGAGTTAAAGTGAGTTAGACCAAGTTGGACCGAGTAAAAGTGAGTTGGACCGAGTTAAACTGAGTTAGACCAAGTTGGACCAAGTTGGATCGAGATAAACTGAGTTAGACCGAGTTAGACCGAGTTGGACCGAGTTGCACCGAGTTAGATCGAGTTAAACTGAGTTAGACTGAGTTGGACCGAGTTAAACTGAGTTAGACCGAGTTGGACCGAGTTGGATCGAGTTAAACTGAGTTGGACCGAGTTGCACCGAGTTGGATCGAGTTGGATCGAGTTAGACCGAGTTAGACCGAGTTAGACCGAGTTGCACCGAGTTGGATCGAGTTGGATCGAGTTAAACTGAGTTAGGCCGAGTTAGACCAAGTTGGATCGAGTTGGATCGAGTTGGATCGAGTTGGATCGAGTTAAACTGAGTTGGACCGAGTTGGACCGAGTTGGACTGAGTTAGACCAAGTTGGACCAAGTTGGACCGAGTTGCACCGAGTTAGATCGAGTTAAACTGAGTTAGACCGAGTTAGACCGAGTTGGATCGAGTTGGATCGAGTTGGATCGAGTTGGATCGAGTTAAACTGAGTTGGACCGAGTTGGACCGAGTTGGACTGAGTTGGACTGAGTTAGACCAAGTTGGACCAAGTTAGATCGAGTTAAACTGAGTTGGACCGAGTTGCACCGAGTTAGATCGAGTTAAACTGAGTTAGACCGAGTTAGACCGAGTTGGACCGAGTTGCACCGAGTTAGATCGATTTAAACTGAGTTAGACCGAGTTGGACCGAGTTAAACTGAGTTAGACCGAGTTAAACCGAGTTGCACCGAGTTAGATCGAGTTAAACTGAGTTAGACTGAGTTGGACCGGGTTAAACTGAGTTAGACCGAGTTGGATCGAGTTAAACTGAGTTAGACCGGGTTAGACCGAGTTGGACCGAGTTGCACCGAGTTGCACCGAGTTAGATCGAGTTAAACTGAGTTGCACCGAGTTGGACCGAGTTGGACCGAGTTGGATCGAGTTGGATAGAGTTAAACTGAGTTAGACCGAGTTGGACCGAGTTGGATCGAGTTGGATCGAGTTGGATCGAGTTAAACTGAGTTGGACCGAGTTGGACTGAGTTAGACCGAGTTGGACCGAGTTGCACCGAGTTAGATCGAGTTAAACTGAGTTAGACCGAGTTAGACCGAGTTAGACCGAGTTGGACCGAGTTGCACCGAGTTAGATCGAGTTAAACTGAGTTAGACCGAGTTAGACCGAGTTGGACCGAGTTGGACCGAGTTGCACCGAGTTGGACCGAGTTGCACCGAGTTAGATCGATTTAAACTGAGTTGGACCGAGTTGGACCGAGTTGGACCGAGTTAAACTGAGTTAGACCAAGTTGGATCGAGTTAAACTGAGTTAGACCGAGTTAGACCGAGTTGGACCGAGTTGCACCGAGTTGCACCGAGTTAGATCGAGTTAAACTGAGTTAGACTGAGTTGGACCGAGTTAAACTGAGTTAGACCTAGTTGGACCGAGTTGGACCGAGTTGCACCGAGTTGCACCGAGTTAGATCGAGTTAGATCGAGTTAGATCGAGTTGGACCGAGTTGCACTGAGTTAGACCGAGTTGGACCGAGTTAAACTGAGTTGGACCAAGTTGGACCGAGTTGCACCGAGTTGGACCGAGTTAGACTGAGTTAGACCGAGTTAGACCGAGTTGGACCGAGTTGCACCGAGTTGCACCGAGTTGCACCGAGTTAGATCGAGTTAGATCGAGTTAGACCGAGTCGGACCGAGTTAAACTGAGTTGGACCAAGTTGGACCGAGTTGCACCGAGTTGGACCGAGTTAAAGTGAGTTAAACCGAGTTAAAGTGAGTTAGACCGAGTTGGACCGAGTTAAACTGAGTTAGACCGAGTTAAAGTGAGTTAGACCGAGTTAAAGTGAGTTAGACCAAGTTGGACCGAGTAAAAGTGAGTTGGACCGAGTTAAACTGAGTTAGACCAAGTTGGACCAAGTTGGATCGAGTTAAACTGAGTTAGACCGAGTTAGACCGAGTTAGACCGAGTTGGACCGAGTTGCACCGAGTTGCACCGAGTTAGATCGAGTTAAACTGAGTTAGACCGAGTTGGACCGAGTTAAACTGAGTTAGACCAAGTTGGACCGAGTTGGATCGAGTTAAACTGAGTTAGACCGAGTTAGACCGAGTTGGACCGAGTTGCATCGAGTTGCACCGAGTTAGATCGAGTTAGATCGAGTTAGATCGAGTTGGACCGAGTTGGACCGAGTTGGACCGAGTTGGACCGAGTTAAACTGAGTTGGACCAAGTTGGACCGAGTTGGACCGAGTTAAAGTGAGTTAAACCGAGTTAAAGTGAGTTAGACCGAGTTGGACCGAGTTGGACCGAGTTAAAGTGAGTTAGACCGAGTTAAAGTGAGTTAGACCGTGTTGGACCGAGTTAAACTGAGTTAAACCGAGTTGGACCGAGTTAAAGTGAGTTAGACCGAGTTAAGTGAGTTAGACCAAGTTGGACCGAGTAAAAGTGAGTTGGACCGAGTTAAAGTGAGTTAGACCGAGTTAGAGCGAGTTAAACCGAGTTAGACCGAGTTGGACCGAGTTAGACCGAGTTGGACCGAGTTGGACCGAGTTGGACCGAGTTGGACCGAGTTGGACCGAGTTAGATCGAGTTAGACCGAGTTGCACCGAGTTGCACCGAGTTAGATCGAGTTAGACCGAGTTGGACCGAGTTGCACCGAGTTGGACCGAGTTGGATCGAGTTAAACTGAGTTGGACCGAGTTGCACCGAGTTGCATCGAGTTGCATCGAGTTAGACTGAGTTAGACCGAGTTGGACCAAGTTGGACCGAGTTGGACCGAGTTAAAGTGAGTTAGACCGAGTTAAACCGAGTTAGACCGAGTTAAACTGAGTTAGACCGAGTTAAACCGAGTTAGACCGAGTTAAACCGAGTTAGACCGAGTTAAACCGAGTTAGACCGAGTTAGACCGAGTTAAACCGAGTTAGACCGAGTTAAACCGAGTTAGACCGAGTTAAACCGAGTTAGACCGAGTTAAACCGAGTTAAACCGAGTTAGACCGAGTTAGACCGAGTTAAACCGAGTTAGACCGAGTTAAACCGAGTTAGACCGAGTTAAACCGAGTTAGACCGAGTTAGACCGAGTTGCACCGAGTTGCACCGAGTTGCACCGAGTTAGATCGAGTTAGATCGAGTTAGACTGAGTTAGACCGAGTTAAAGTGAGTTAAACCGAGTTAAAGTGAGTTAGACCGAGTTGGACCGAGTTGGACCGAGTTAAAGTGAGTTAGACCGAGTTAAAGTGAGTTAGACCGTGTTGGACCGAGTTAAACTGAGTTAGACCGAGTTGGACCGAGTTAGATCGAGTTAGATCGAGTTAGATCGAGTTAGACCGAGTTGGACCGAGTTGGACCGAGTTAAAGTGAGTTAAACCGAGTTAAAGTGAGTTAGACCGAGTTGGACCGAGTTAAAGTGAGTTAGACCGAGTTAAAGTGAGTTAGACCGTGTTGGACCGAGTTAAACTGAGTTAGACCGAGTTAGACCGAGTTGGACCGAGTTGGACCGAGTTAGATCGAGTTAGATCGAGTTAGATCGAGTTAGATCGAGTTAGATCGAGTTAGACCGAGTTGGACCGAGTTGGACCGAGTTGGACCGAGTTAGACCGAGTTAGACCGAGTTGCACCGAGTTAGACCGAGTTGCACCGAGTTAGACCGAGTTGCACCGAGTTGCACCGAGTTAGATCGAGTTGGACCGAGTTGCACCGAGTTGGACCGAGTTGGATCGAGTTGCATCGAGTTAGACTGAGTTGGACCGAGTTGGACCAAGTTGGACCGAGTTGGACCGAGTTAAAGTGAGTTAGACCGAGTTAAACCGAGTTGGACCGAGTTAAAGTGAGTTAGACCGAGTTAGACCGAGTTGGACCGAGTTGGACCGAGTTAGATCGAGTTAAACTGAGTTAGACCGAGTTAGACCGAGTTAGACCGAGTTAGACCGAGTTAGACCGAGTTAAACCGAGTTAAACCGAGTTGGACCGAGTTAGATCGAGTTAGATCGAGTTAGATCGAGTTAGACCGAGTTGGACCGAGTTGGACCGAGTTAGACCGAGTTAGACCGAGTTAGACCGAGTTGCACCGAGTTGCACCGAGTTGCACCGAGTTAGATCGAGTTGGACCGAGTTGCACCGAGTTGCACCGAGTTGGACCGAGTTGGACCGAGTTGGACCGAGTTAGACCGAGTTAGACCGAGTTGCACCGAGTTAGACCGAGTTGCACCGAGTTAGACCGAGTTGCACCGAGTTGCACCGAGTTAGATCGAGTTGGACCGAGTTGCACCGAGTTGGACCGAGTTGGATCGAGTTGCATCGAGTTAGACTGAGTTGGACCGAGTTGGACCAAGTTGGACCGAGTTGGACCGAGTTAAAGTGAGTTAGACCGAGTTAAAGTGAGTTAGACCGAGTTGGACCGAGTTGGACCGAGTTAAAGTGAGTTACACCGAGTTAAAGTGAGTTAGACCGTGTTGGACCGAGTTAAACTGAGTTAAACCGAGTTAAAGTGAGTTAGACCAAGTTGGACCGAGTAAAAGTGAGTTGGACCGAGTTAAACTGAGTTAGACCAAGTTGGATCGAGTTAAACTGAGTTAGACCGAGTTGGACCGAGTTGCACCGAGTTAGATCGAGTTAAACTGAGTTGGACCGAGTTAGACCGAGTTAGACCGAGTTAGACTGAGTTAGACCGAGTTAGACCGAGTTGGACCAAGTTGGACCGAGTTGCACCGAGTTGGACCGAGTTAAAGTGAGTTAGACCGAGTTAAACCGAGTTGGACCGAGTTAAAGTGAGTTAGACCGAGTTGGACTGAGTTAGACCGAGTTAGACCGAGTTGCACCGAGTTGCACCGAGTTGCACCGAGTTGCACCGAGTTAGATCGAGTTGCACCGAGTTGGACCGAGTTAAAGTGAGTTAAACCGAGTTAAAGTGAGTTAGACCGAGTTGGACCGAGTTGGACCGAGTTAAAGTGAGTTAGACCGAGTTAAAGTGAGTTAGACCGTGTTGGACCGAGTTAAACTGAGTTAAACCGAGTTGGACCGAGTTAAAGTGAGTTAGACCGAGTTAAAGTGAGTTAGACCAAGTTGGACCGAGTAAAAGTGAGTTGGACCGAGTTAAAGTGAGTTAGACCGAGTTAAACCGAGTTAGAGCGAGTTAAACCGAGTTGGACCGAGTTGGATCGAGTTAAACTGAGTTACACCGAGTTGGACCGAGTTGCACCGAGTTAGATCGAGTTAAACTGAGTTAAACTGAGTTAGACCGAGTTAGACCGAGTTAGACCGAGTTAGACCGAGTTGGACCGAGTTGGACCGAGTTGGACCGAGTTAGATCGAGTTGGACCGAGTTAGATCGAGTTAGACCGAGTTGCACCGAGTTGCACCGAGTTAGATCGAGTTGGACCGAGTTGCACCGAGTTGGACCGAGTTGGATCGAGTTAAACTGAGTTAGACCGAGTTGGACCGAGTTGCACCGAGTTGCACCGAGTTGCACCGAGTTGCACCGAGTTGCATCGAGTTGCACCGAGTTGGACCGAGTTGGACCGAGTTAAAGTGAGTTAGACCGAGTTGGACCGAGTTAAACTGAGTTAGACCGAGTTAAAATGAGTTAGACCGAGTTGGACCGAGTTAAAGTGAGTTAAACCGAGTTAAAATGAGTTGGACCGAGTTGGATCGAGTTGCATCGAGTTAGACTGAGTTGGACCGAGTTGGACCAAGTTGGACCGAGTTGGACCGAGTTAAAGTGAGTTAGACCGAGTTAAACCGAGTTGGACCGAGTTAAAGTGAGTTAGACCGAGTTAGACCGAGTTAAACTGAGTTAGACCGAGTTAGACCGAGTTAGACCGAGTTAGACCGAGTTAGACCGAGTTAGAACCGAGTTAGACCGAGTTAAACCGAGTTAGACCGAGTTAGACCGAGTTAGACCGAGTTAAACCGAGTTAGACCGAGTTAGACCGAGTTAGACCGAGTTAGACCGAGTTAGACCGAGTTAAACCGAGTTAGACCGAGTTGGACCGAGTTGGACCGAGTTGCACCGAGTTGCACCGAGTTAGATTGAGTTAGATCGAGTTAGACTGAGTTAGACCGAGTTGGACCGAGTTAAAGTGAGTTAAACCGAGTTAAAGTGAGTTAGACCGAGTTGGACCGAGTTGGACCGAGTTAAAGTGAGTTAGACCGAGTTAAAGTGAGTTAGACCGTGTTGGACCGAGTTAAACTGAGTTAGACCGAGTTGGACCGAGTTGGACCGAGTTAGATCGAGTTAGATCGAGTTAGATCGAGTTAAATCGAGTTAGACCGAGTTGGACCGAGTTGGACCGAGTTGGACCGAGTTAGATCGAGTTAGATCGAGTTAGATCGAGTTAGATCGAGTTAGACCGAGTTGGACCGAGTTGGACCGAGTTAGACCGAGTTAGACCGAGTTAGACCGAGTTAGACCGAGTTGCACCGAGTTGCACCGAGTTAGATCGAGTTGGACCGAGTTGCACCGAGTTGGACCGAGTTGCATCGAGTTGCATCGAGTTAGACTGAGTTGGACCGAGTTAGACCGAGTTAGACCGAGTTAGACCGAGTTAAACCGAGTTAAACCGAGTTAGACCGAGTTAGACCGAGTTGGACCGAGTTGGACCGAGTTGCACCGAGTTGCACCGAGTTAGATCGAGTTAGATCGAGTTAGATCGAGTTAGACTGAGTTAGACCGAGTTGGACCGAGTTAAAGTGAGTTAAACCGAGTTAAAGTGAGTTAGACCGAGATGGACCGAGTTGGACCGAGTTAAAGTGAGTTACACCGAGTTAAAGTGAGTTAGACCGTGTTGGACCGAGTTAAACTGAGTTAAACCGAGTTAAAGTGATTTAGACCAAGTTGGACCGAGTAAAAGTGAGTTGGACCGAGTTAAACTGAGTTAGACCAAGTTGGATCGAGTTAAACTGAGTTAGACCGAGTTGGACCGAGTTGCACCGAGTTAGATCGAGTTAAACTGAGTTGGACCGAGTTAGACCGAGTTAGACCGAGTTAGACTGAGTTAGACCGAGTTAGACCGAGTTGGACCAAGTTGGACCGAGTTGCACCGAGTTGGACCGAGTTAAAGTGAGTTAGACCGAGTTAAACCGAGTTGGACCGAGTTAAAGTGAGTTAGACCGAGTTGGACTGAGTTAGACCGAGTTAGACCGAGTTGCACCGAGTTGCACCGAGTTGCACCGAGTTAGATCGAGTTGCACCGAGTTGGACCGAGTTAAAGTGAGTTAAACCGAGTTAAAGTGAGTTAGACCGAGTTGGACCGAGTTGGACCGAGTTAAAGTGAGTTAGACCGAGTTAAAGTGAGTTAGACCGTGTTGGACCGAGTTAAACTGAGTTAAACCGAGTTGGACCGAGTTAAAGTGAGTTAGACCGAGTTAAAGTGAGTTAGACCAAGTTGGACCGAGTAAAAGTGAGTTGGACCGAGTTAAAGTGAGTTAGACCGAGTTAAACCGAGTTAGAGCGAGTTAAACCGAGTTGGACCGAGTTGGATCGAGTTAAACTGAGTTACACCGAGTTGGACCGAGTTGCACCGAGTTAGATCGAGTTAAACTGAGTTAAACTGAGTTAAACTGAGTTAGACCGAGTTAGACCGAGTTAGACCGAGTTAGACCGAGTTAGACCGAGTTAGACCGAGTTAGACCGAGTTAGATCGAGTTAGATCGAGTTAGACCGAGTTGCACCGAGTTGCACCGAGTTAGATCGAGTTGGACCGAGTTGCACCGAGTTGGACCGAGTTGGATCGAGTTAAACTGAGTTAGACCGAGTTGGACCGAGTTGGACCGAGTTGCACCGAGTTGCACCGAGTTGCACCGAGTTGCATCGAGTTGCACCGAGTTGGACCGAGTTGGACCGAGTTAAAGTGAGTTAGACCGAGTTGGACCGAGTTAAACTGAGTTAGACCGAGTTAAAATGAGTTAGACCGAGTTGGACCGAGTTAAAGTGAGTTAAACCGAGTTAAAATGAGTTAGACCGAGTTGGACCGAGTTAAACTGAGTTAGATCGAGTTAAACTGAGTTACACCGAGTTAGACCCAGTTGGACCGAGTTAAAGTGAGTTAGACCGAGTTAAAGTGAGTTAGACCGAGTTGGACCGAGTTAAACTGAGTTAGATCGAGTTAAACTGAGTTAGACCGAGTTAAACTGAGTTGCACCGAGTTGCACCGAGTTGCACCGAGTTGCACCGAGTTAGATCGAGTTAGACCGAGTTGGACCGAGTTAAAGTGAGTTAGACCGAGTTGGACCGAGTTAAACTGAGTTAGATCGAGTTAAACCGAGTTAGACCGAGTTAGACCGAGTTGGACCGAGTTGCACCGAGTTGGACCGAGTTGGACCGAGTTAAACTGAGTTGGACCAAGTTGGACCGAGTTGGACCGAGTTAAAGTGAGTTAGACCGAGTTAAACCGAGTTGGACCGAGTTAAAGTGAGTTAAACCGAGCTAAAGTGAGTTAGACCGAGTTGGACCGAGTTAAACTGAGTTAGACCGAGTTAAAGTGAGTTAGACCGAGTTGGACCGAGTTAAACTGAGTTAAACCGAGTTAAACCGAGTTGGACCGAGTTAAACTGAGTTAAACCGAGTTGGACCGAGTTAAAGTGAGTTAAACCGAGTTAAAATGAGTTAGACCGAGTTGGACCGAGTTAAAGTGAGTTAAACCGAGTTAAAATGAGTTAGACCGAGTTGGACCGAGTTAAACTGAGTTAGATCGAGTTAAACTGAGTTGGACCGAGTTGCACCGAGTTGGACCGAGTTGGACCGAGTTAAACTGAGTTGGACCAAGTTGGACCGAGTTAAAGTGAGTTAGACCGAGTTAAACCGAGTTGGACCGAGTTAAAGTGAGTTAAACCGAGTTAAAGTGAGTTAGACCGAGTTGGACCGAGTTAAACTGAGTTAGATCGAGTTAAACTGAGTTAGACCGAGTTAAACTGAGTTGGACCGAGTTGGACCGAGTTGGACCGAGTTGCACCGAGTTGCACCGAGTTAGATCGAGTTAGATCGAGTTAGATCGAGTTAGATCGAGTTAAAGTGAGTTAGACCGAGTTGGACCGAGTTAAAGTGAGTTAGACCGAGTTGGACCGAGTTAAAGTGAGTTAGACCGAGTTGGACCGAGTTAAAGTGAGTTAGACCGAGTTGGACCGAGTTAAACTGAGTTAGATCGAGTTAAACCGAGTTAGACCGAGTTAGACCGAGTTGGACCGAGTTGGACCGAGTTAAACTGAGTTGGACCGAGTTGGACCGAGTTGGACCGAGTTGCACCGAGTTGCACCGAGTTAGATCGAGTTAGATCGAGTTAGATCGAGTTAGATCGAGTTAAAGTGAGTTAGACCGAGTTGGACCGAGTTAAAGTGAGTTAGACCGAGTTGGACCGAGTTAAAGTGAGTTAGACCGAGTTGGACCGAGTTAAACTGAGTTAGATCGAGTTAAACCGAGTTAGACCGAGTTAGACCGAGTTGGACCGAGTTGGACCGAGTTAAACTGAGTTGGACCAAGTTGGACCGAGTTGGACCGAGTTAAAGTGAGTTAGACCGAGTTAAACCGAGTTGGACCGAGTTAAAGTGAGTTAAACCGAGCTAAAGTGAGTTAGACCGAGTTGGACCGAGTTAAACTGAGTTAGACCGAGTTAAAGTGAGTTAGACCGAGTTGGACCGAGTTAAACTGAGTTAAACCGAGTTAAACCGAGTTGGACCGAGTTGGACCGAGTTAAACTGAGTTAAACCGAGTTGGACCGAGTTAAAGTGAGTTAAACCGAGCTAAAGTGAGTTAGACCGAGTTGGACCGAGTTAAACTGAGTTAGACCGAGTTAAAGTGAGTTAGACCGAGTTGGACCGAGTTGGACCGAGTTAAACTGAGTTAAACCGAGTTGGACCGAGTTGGACCGAGTTAAAGTGAGTTGGACCGAGTTAAAGTGAGTTGGACCAAGTTAAAGTGAGTTGGACCGAGTTAAACCGAGTTGGACCGAGTTAAACTGAGTTAAACCGAGTTAAACCGAGTTGGACCGAGTTAAAGTGAGTTGGACCGAGTTAAAGTGAGTTGAACCGAGTTAAACTGAGTTAAACCGAGTTAAACCGAGTTGGACCGAGTTAAACTGAGTTAAACCGAGTTAAACCGAGTTGGACCGAGTTAAACTGAGTTAAACCGAGTTAAACCGAGTTGGACCGAGTTAAAGTGAGTTGAACCGAGTTAAAGTGAGTTGGACCGAGTTAAAGTGAGTTGGACCGAGTTAGATCGAGCTGGAGGCTAACTTACAGTGCAGAGTAATAAAACAACCCAGCAGACAATAAAACCTTCAGGAACGTTCAGATAGCTTTAACTGCTGCAGAGTCGCGAGCTGCTGAACCTCTTCTTCATCTTCATCATCATCATCATCATCATCATCATCATCTGTCCGGTAGAACTACAACTAGCTCCAACACTAGCATAGCAGCTAACAGCTAACAGCTAACAGCTAACAGCTAGCTGCTAGCTGCTAGCATAACAACTAGCTAACAGTTAGTTAGCTAGCAGCTAGCAGCGGCTCACTGTCGGGTCTGGTTCTGGTTCTGGTTCTGGTTCTGATGTCCTCCTGAGGTTCTGGTTCTGAGGTTCTGGTTCCCACCGAGCAGAGAGTCCATAAAGCTGCTGAACAGAACCAGAACCGCTCCAAACTGACCTTGCAGATAAAGCCTCATTACCTCTCAGCAGCGGGTCCGTTCACACCGACTGGACCGTGAGTGTGTGATCGGTTACTCCGGCAGAGACCAGGTGTGATTCACTCCCGACATCTCTGGTCCCGGTGAAAACACGCATCATTCCCGGTTCACACCGCGCGCTTCCGCATTCAGAGACGATCTTTGATTCAGAAGATCCGGAGAGACAGCGGAGAGAGAGAGAGAGATCAGTCCGCCTGATGGGGCTGCTAGAGCGGCCTGAGACACACCAGAGAGCCGTGAGGAGGGCTGGAGCTCCACACTGTTCACACACTGACCCGGATCACTGACCCGGACCAGTCCATCACACTGACCCGGGACCAGTTCATCACACTGACCCGGATCACTGACCCGGGACCAGTTCATCACACTGACCCGGATCACTGACCCGGACCAGTCCATCACACTGACCCGGGACCAGTTCATCACACTGACCCGGATCACTGACCCGGGACCAGTTCATCACACTGACCCGGATCACTGACCCGGACCAGTCCATCACACTGACCCGGATCACTGACCCGGACCAGTCCATCATACTGACCCGGGATCAGTCCATCACACTGACCCGGATCAGTTCATCACCCTAACCCCGGGACGAACATGTTGCTGTTTTGAGTCTGTTGACTATAAGAGTAACAGTAGAGTAACAGTAGAGTAGCAGTAGAGTAGCAGTAGAGTAGCAGTAGAGTAACAGTAGAGTAACAGTAGAGTAACAGTAGAGGAACAGTAGAGTAGCAATAGAGTAACAGTAGAGTAACAGTAGAGTAGCAGTAGAGTAGCAGTAGAGTAACAGTAGAGTAACAGTAGAGTAACAGTAGAGGAACAGTAGAGTAGCAGTAGAGGAACAGTAGAGTAACAGTAGAGTAGCAGTAGAGTAGCAGTAGAGGAACAGTAGAGTAGCAGTAGAGTAGCAGTAGAGTAACAGTAGAGTAACAGTAGAGTAACAGTAGAGTAGCAGTAGAGTAGCAGTAGAGGAACAGTAGAGTAGCAGTAGAGGAACAGTAGAGGAACAGTAGAGTAGCAGTAGAGTAACAGTAGAGTAGCAGTAGAGTAGCAGTAGAGTAGCAGTAGAGGAACAGTAGAGTAACAGTAGAGTAGCAGTAGAGTAACAGTAGAGTAGCAGTAGAGTAGCAGTAGAGGAACAGTAGAGTAGCAGTAGAGGAACAGTAGAGGAACAGTAGAGTAGCAGTAGAGTAACAGTAGAGTAGCAGTAGAGTAACAGTAGAGTAGCAGTAGAGTAGCAGTAGAGGAACAGTAGAGGAACAGTAGAGTAGCAGTAGAGTAGCAGTAGAGTAGCAGTAGAGTAACAGTAGAGGAACAGTAGAGTAGCAGTAGAGTAGCAGTAGAGGAACAGTAGAGTAACAGTAGAGTAGCAGTAGAGGAACAGTAGAGTAACAGTAGAGTAGCAGTAGAGTAGCAGTAGAGGAACAGTAGAGTAGCAGTAGAGGAACAGTAGAGTAACAGTAGAGTAGCAGTAGAGGAACAGTAGAGTAACAGTAGAGTAGCAGTAGAGTAGCAGTAGAGGAACAGTAGAGTAGCAGTAGAGGAACAGTAGAGTAACAGTAGAGTAGCAGTAGAGTAGCAGTAGAGTAGCAGTAGAGTAACAGTAGAGTAGCAGTAGAGGAACAGTAGAGTAACAGTAGAGTAGCAGTAGAGGAACAGTAGAGTAGCAGTAGAGGAACAGTAGAGTAACAGTAGAGTAGCAGTAAAGAAACAGTAGAGTAGCAGTAGAGTAACAGTAGAGTAACAGTAGAGTAGCAGTAGAGTAGCAGTAGAGTAGCAGTAGAGTAACAGTAGAGTAGCAGTAGAGGAACAGTAGAGGAACAGTAGAGTAGCAGTAGAGTAGCAGTAGAGTAGCAGTAGAGGAACAGTAGAGTAGCAGTAGAGTAGCAGTAGAGTAGCAGTAGAGTAACAATAGAGTAACAATAGAGTAGCAGTAGAGTAACAGTAGAGTAGCAGTAGAGTAGCAGTAGAGTAACAGTAGAGTAGCAGTAGAGTAGCAGTAGAGTAGCAGTAGAGTAGCAGTAGAGTAACAATAGAGTAACAATAGAGTAGCAGTAGAGTAACAGTAGAGTAACAGTAGAGTAACAGTAGAGTAGCAGTAGAGTAACAATAGAGTAACAATAGAGTAGCAGTAGAGGAACAGTAGAAACACTCAGTACGTCTACTCTGGTGGTTGAGGCTTTCAGGATGTCTGATGTTAAAACTCCCCCTAGTGGCCAGATGTGTGTTTTATATTCTGGGTTCACCTGGACTCAGGTGTGTGGAAATAAACTCTGTACTCAGATTAATAAAGTAAAGTTAGTAAACACATCTAATACAATACATGCAGAGCAATAATAATGTGAATAAATGTATATTTTCTCAGAGGCGAGTCCTTCTGTAAGAATGTAGCTCTTCAGGTTTGGATCTCCTAACCCGACTGGTTTGACTGGTTGGACTCATCAGCGTGTCAGCGTGTCAGCGTGTCAGAGGTTCTGCTGTGGAGTAAAGAAGAGTTTATCCGGCTGTGCGGTGATTTCCCAGAGTCAGACCTGTCAGCACGTTGCCAGGTCTCTGAGGCTGTTGGGTAGACTACTAGCAGCCTGTTTGAACCCTGAATTAAGAAAGCTGGAAGACGATGGCGGTGAATCTGAGTAAGAACGGTGCTGCTCTCATGGACGCTTATAAAGAAGTGGTGGATGGAAAGTTGGCTACAAACTGGTGAGATGTCTCTTATTTACAGAGAATAACATTGTCTTCACTTCCTGGTTGAATGAAATCTGTGATTATCGGTTGACTGAGGTGTTCCAGTAATCACTAATCAATCACTAATCAATCACTAAACTATCACTGCCTCTGTGTTTCCAGGGCGTTGTTCACTTATGAAGGGAACACTAATGATATTCGTCTGGCAGCCAAGGGAGGTAAGATCTCATCAATGCGTCATGTACTGCAGTAAAAGTACACAAGTATTCTCAGAGTCATGCAGCAGACTGTCTCCTCTGATGTAGTATTATAGATTACATTAGAGGTAATACTGCAGTAGACTGTCTCCTCTGATGTAGTATTATAGATTATATTAGAGGTAATACTGCAGTAGTGGGCAGAGAACCCAGGAATGGGGGGCTGGACTAGGGCAAAGCAAGGAAAACCCAGGTGGACGACCTGGGGCAGCGCAGATGCGGAGCAGGACAACTCAGGTGGACGGCCTGGGGCAGCGCAGATGCGGAGCAGGGCAACTCAGGTGGACGGCCTGGGGCAGCGCAGATGCGGAGCAGGGCAACTCAGGTGGACGGCCTGGGGCAGCGCAGAGGCGGAGCAGGGCAACTCAGGTGGAGGGCCTGGGGCAAAGCAGAGGCTGAGCAGGTCAACTCAGGTGGAGGGCCTGGGGCAATGCAGAGGCGGAGCAGGTCAACTCAGGTGGACGCGGAGCAGGGAAAACCCAGGTGGACGGGCTGGGGCAGTGCAGATGCGGAGGAGGTCAACTCAGATGGACGGCCTCAGGCAGGGCAGAGGTGCAGCAGGTCAACTCAGGTGGACGGCCTGGGGCAGGGCATAAGCGGAGCAGGTCAACTCAGATGGACGGCCTCAGGCAGGGCAGACGCGGAGCAGGGAAAACCCAGGTGGACGGGCTGGGGCAGTGCAGAGGCGGAGCAGGTCAACTCAGGCAGATGGCCCAGGGGCAGTGCAGAAGCAGTAGGGCAACTCAGGATAGCAGGGCAACTCAGGATAGCAGGCTGGAGGAGGATAGCAGGATGAGGATAGCAGGATGGAGGATAGCAGGATGGAGGATAGCAGGATGGAGGAGGATAGCAGGATGGAGGATAGCAGGATGGAGGAGGATAGCAGGATGAGGATAGCAGGATGGAGGATAGCAGGATGAGGATAGCAGGATGGAGGATAGCAGGATGGAGGATAGCAGGATGGAGGAGGATAGCAGGATGGAGGATAGCAGGATGGAGGATAGCAGGATGGAGGATAGCAGGATGGAGGATAGCAGGATGGAGGATAGCAGGATGGGAGGATAGCAGGATGGAGGATAGCAGGATGGAGGAGGATAGCAGGCTGGAGGAGGATAGCAGGATGAGGATAGCAGGATGGAGGATAGCAGGATGGAGGATAGCAGGATGGAGGAGGATAGCAGGATGGAGGGATAGCAGGATGGAGGATAGCAGGATGGAGGATAGCAGGATGGAGGAGGATAGCAGGATGGAGGATAGCAGGATGGAGGAGGATAGCAGGCTGGAGGAGGATAGCAGGATGAGGATAGCAGGATGGAGGATAGCAGGATGGAGGATAGCAGGATGGAGGAGGATAGCAGGATGGAGGATAGCAGGTGAGGATAGCACGGATGGAGATAGCAGGATGAGGAGGATAGCAGATGGAGGATAGCAGGATGGAGGAGGATAGCAGGCTGGAGGAGGATAGCAGGATGAGGATAGCAGGATGGAGGATAGCAGGATGGAGGATAGCAGGATGGAGGAGGATAGCAGGATGGAGGATAGCAGGATGGAGGATAGCAGGATGGAGGATAGCAGGATGGAGGAGGATAGCAGGATGGAGGATAGCAGGATGGAGGATAGCAGGCTGGAGGAGGATAGCAGGATGGAGGATAGCAGGATGGAGGATAGCAGGATGGAGGAGGATAGCAGGATGGAGGATAGCAGGATGGAGGATAGCAGGATGGAGGAGGATAGCAGGCTGGAGAGGATAGCAGGATGGAGGAGGATAGCAGGATGGAGGATAGCAGGATGGAGGATAGCAGGCTGGAGGATAGCAGGATGGAGGAGGATAGCAGGATGGAGGATAGCAGGATGGAGGAGGATAGCAGGATGGAGGATAGCAGGATGGAGGATAGCAGGATGGAGGAGGATAGCAGGATGGAGGATAGCAGGCTGGAGGATAGCAGGATGGAGGATAGCAGGATGGAGGAGGATAGCAGGATGGAGGATAGCAGGCTGGAGGAGGATAGCAGGATGGAGGATAGCAGGATGAAGGAGGATAGCAGGATGGAGGATAGCAGGCTGGAGGAGGATAGCAGGATGGAGGATAGCAGGATGGAGGATAGCAGGATGGAGGAGGATAGCAGGATGGAGGATAGCAGGATGGAGGATAGCAGGCTGGAGGAGGATAGCAGGATGGAGGATAGCAGGATGGAGGATAGCAGGATGGAAGAGGATAGCAGGATGGAGGATAGCAGGCTGGAGGAGGATAGCAGGATGGAGGAGGATAGCAGGATGGAGGATAGCAGGATGGAGGAGGATAGCAGGCTGGAGGATAGCAGGATGGAGGATAGCAGGCTGGAGGATAGCAGGATGGAGGATAGCAGGATGGAGGATAGCAGGATGGAGGATAGCAGGATGGAGGATAGCAGGATGGAGGATAGCAGATGTGGAGGAGGATAGCAGGATGGAGGATAGCAGGATGGAGGAGGATAGCAGGATGGAGGATAGCAGATGTGGAGGATAGCAGGATGGAGGATAGCAGGATGGAGGATAGCAGGATGGAGGATAGCAGATGTGGAGGATAGCAGGATGGAGGATAGCAGGATGGAGGATAGCAGATGTGGAGGATAGCAGGATGGAGGATAGCAGGATGGAGGATAGCAGGATGGAGGATAGCAGGATGGAGGATTAGCAGGAATGTAGGGGATAGGCAGGCTGGAGGAGGTAGCAGGATGGATGGAGGATAGCAGGATGGAGGATAGCCAGGATGGAGGATAGCAGAATGGAGGAGGATAGCAGGCTGGAGGATAGCAGAGAGGGGAGGATAGCAAGATGGGAGATAGCCGGATGGAGGATAGCAGGATGGAGGATGATAGCAAGATGGGGATTAGCAGGATGGAGGATAGCAGGATGGAGGATAGCAAGTGGATGGAGGCAGGATAGGAGGATTAGCAGGATGCGAGGATAGCAAGGATGGAGGGATAGCAGGATGGAGGATAGCAGGATGTAGGATAGCAAGATGGAGGAGGATAGCAGGATGGAGGATAGCAGGATGGAGGATAGCCAGGATGGGAGGATAGCAGGATGGAGGATAGCAAGGATGGAGGATAGGCAGGATGTGAGGATAGCAGGATGGAGGATTAGCAGGATGAGGGAGGATAGCAAGATGGCGGATAATGCAAGATGCGAGGATAGCAGGATGGAGGATAGCAGGATGGAGGAGGATAGCAGGATGGAGGATAGCAGGCTGGAGGATAGCAGGATGGAGGATAGCAGGATGGAGGATAGCAGGATGGAGGAGGATAGCAGGATGGAGGAGGATAGCAGGCTGGAGGATAGCAGGATGGAGGATAGCAGGATGGAGGATAGCAGGATGGAGGAGGATGGCAGGATGGAGGATAGCAGGATGGAGGATAGCAGGATGGAGGATAGCAGGATGGAGGATAGCAGGATGGAGGAGGATGGCAGGATGGAGGATAGCAGGATGGAGGATAGCAGGATGGAGGATAGCAGGATGGAGGAGGATAGCAGGATGGAGGATAGCAGGATGGAGGATAGCAGGATGGAGGATAGCAGGATGGGGGATAGCAGGATGGAGGAGGATAGCAGGATGGAGGAGGATAGCAGGATGGAGGAGGATAGCAGGCTGGAGGATAGCAGGATGGAGGAGGATAGCAGGATGGAGGATAGCAGGATGGAGGAGGATAGCAGGATGGAGGATAGCAGGATGGAGGATAGCAGGATGGAGGATAGCAGGATGGAGGAGGATAGCAGGATGGAGGATAGCAGGATGGAGGATAGCAGATGTGGAGGAGGATAGCAGGATGGAGGATAGCAGGATGGAGGATAGCAGATGTGGAGGAGGATAGCAGGATGGAGGATAGCAGGATGGAGGAGGATAGCAGGATGGAGGATAGCAGGATGGAGGATAGCAGATGTGGAGGATAGCAGGATGGAGGATAGCAGGATGGAGGATAGCAGGATGGAGGATAGCAGATGTGGAGGATAGCAGGATGGAGGATAGCAGGATGGAGGAGGATAGCAGGATGGAGGATAGCAGGCTGGAGGAGGATAGCAGGATGGAGGAGGATAGCAGGATGGAGGATAGCAGGATGGAGGATAGCAGGATGGAGGAGGATAGCAGGATGGAGGATAGCAGGATGGAGGAGGATAGCAGGATGGAGGATAGCAGGATGGAGGATAGCAGGATGGAGGAGGATAGCAGGATGGAGGATAGCAGGATGGAGGAGGATAGCAGGATGGAGGAGGATAGCAGGATGGAGGATAGCAGGATGGAGGATAGCAGGCTGGAGGATAGCAGGATGGAGGAGGATAGCAGGATGGAGGATAGCAAGATGGAGGATAGCAGGATGGAGGATAGCAGGATGGAGGATAGCAGGATGGAGGAGGATAGCAGGATGGAGGATAGCAGGCTGGAAGAGGATAGCAGGATGGAGGATAGCAGGATGGAGGATAGCAGGATGGAGGAGTAGCAGGATGGGTGATAGCAGGATGGAGGAGGATAGCAGGATGGAGAGGATAGCAGGATGGAGGAGGATAGCATGATGAGGATTGAGCAGGATGGAGGATAGCAGGATGGAGGAGGATAGCAGGATGGAGGATAAGCAGGATGGATGGAGGGATACGCAGGATGGAGGATAGCAGGATGGAGGAGGATTAGCAGGATTGAGCGATAGCAGGATGGAGGATAGCAGGATGGAGATGATAGCAGGATGGAGGATAGCAGGATGGAGGGGGGGGATAGCAGGATGGAGGATAGCAGGATGGAGGATAGCAGGATGGAGGATAGCAGGATGAGAGGATAGCAGGATGGAGGATAGCAGGATGGAGGATAGCAGGATGGGAGGATAGCAGGATGGAGGATAGCAGGATGGAGGATAGCAGGATGGAGGAGGATAGCAGGATGGAGGATAGCAGGATGGAGGATAGCAGGATGGAGGAGGATAGCAGGATGGAGGATAGCAGGATGGAGGATAGGGAGGATAGCAGGATGGAGAGATAGCAGGATGGAGGATAGCAGGATGGAGGATAGCAGGATGGAGGATAGCAGGATGGAGGATAGCAGGATGGAGGAGGATAGCAGGATGGAGGATAGCAGGATGGAGGATAGCAGGATGGAGGAGGATAGCAGGATGGAGGAGGATAGCAGATGGAGGAGGATAGCAGGATGGAGGATAGCAGGATGGAGGAGGATAGCAGGATGGAGGATAGCAGGATGGGAGGATAGCAGGATGGAGGATAGCAGCTGGAGGATAGCAGGATGGAGGAGGATAGCAGGATGGAGGATAGCAGGATGGAGGATAGGATAGCAGGATGGAAGGATAGCAGGATGGGAGGATAGCAGGCTGGAGGATAGCAGGATGGAGGATAGCAGGATGGATGATAGCAGGATGGAGAGATAGCAGGCTGGAGGATAGCAGGATGGAGGATAGCAGGATGGAGGATAGCAGGATGAGAGGATAGCAGGATGGAGGGGATAGCAGGATGGGAGGATAGCAGGATGGAGGATAGCAGGATGGAGGATAGCAGGATGGAGGATAGCAGGATGGAGGAGGATAGCAGGATGGAGGATAGCAGGATGGAGGAGGATAGCAGGATGGAGGATAGCAGGATGGAGGAGGATAGCAGGATGGAGGAGGATAGCAGGATGGAGGATAGGATGAGGATAGCAGGATGGAGGATAGCAGGATGGAGGAGGATAGCAGGATGGAGGATAGCAGGATGGAGGATAGCAGGATGGAGGAGGATAGCAGGATGGAGGATAGCAGGAGGATAGGCAGGATGGAGGATAGCAGGATGAAGAGGATAGCAGGATGGAGGATAGCAGGATGGAGGATAGCAGGATGGAGAGGATAGCAGGATGGAGGATAGCAGGATGGAGGATAGCAGGATGGAGGAGGATAGCAGGATGGAGGATAGCAGGATGGAGGATAGCAGCTGGAGATAGCATGGGAGAGGATAGCAGGAGGAGGAGATAGCAGGAGGAGGATAGCAGGATGGAGGATAGCAGGATGGAGGTAGCAGGATGGAGGATAGCAGGCTGAGGAGGATAGCAGGATGGGGAGGATAGCAGGATGGAGGATAGCAGGAGGAGGATAATAGCAGGATGGAGGATAGCAGGAATGGAGGATAGCAGGATGGAAGGAGGATTAGCAGGATGGATGGCGGATAGCAGGATGGAGGATAGCAGATGGGATAGCAGGATGGAGGGATAGCAGGATGGAGGAGGATAGCAGGATGGAGGATAGCAGGATGGAGGAGGATAGCAGGATGGAGGATAGCAGGATGGAGGGATAGCAGATGGAGGAGATAGCATATGGAGGATAGCAGATGGAGGAGGATAGCAGGATGGAGGATAGCAGGATGGAGGAGGATAGCAGGATGGCTGAGGTAGCAGGATGGAGGATAGCAGGATGGAGGATAGCAGGATGGAGGAGGATAGCAGGATGGAGGATAGCAGGATGGAGGAGGATAGCAGGATGGAGGAGGATAGCAGGGAGGATAGCAGGATGGAGGATAGCAGGATGGAGGATAGCAGGATGGAGGAGGATAGCAGGATGGGGCAGCAGGCTAGAGATAGCAGGATGGAGGATAGCAGGATGGAGGATAGCAGGATGGAGGATAGCAGATGTGGAGGATAGCAGGATGGAGGAGGATAGCAGGATGGAGGATAGCAGGATGGAGGATAGCGGATGGAGGATAGCAGGATGGAGGATAGCAGGATGGAGGATAGCAGTGGGAGGATAGCAGATGGAGGATAGCAGGATGGAGATAGCAAGTGGAGGATAGCAAGGATGGAGGAGGATAGCAGGATGGGGATAGGCAGGATGGAGGATAGCAGGATGGAGGATAGCAGTGGAGGAGGATAGCAGGATGGAGAGGATAGCAGGATGGAGGATAGCAGGATGGAGAGGATAGCAGGATGGAGGATAGCAGGATGGAGGATAGCAGGATGGAGGAGGATAGCAGATGGAGGATAGCAGGATGGAGGATAG
>VHQL01001414.1:0-32991 GCA_014673565.1 Sebastes schlegelii
CGTCGATCGGAGGTCACTAAAGTTAATGTCCAATCGGTGTGTGCATACGCAAAAACAATGTCCGACTCCGTAGTTTTCTCTGGTCCCCTCCCCAACCTGACCAGTGACGACATGTATAGCCGCATGAAGTCATTCCAAAGCTGGCTGTCGTGGTGGTGTCCAGCAAACGATTTGGGCTTCATTGACAATTGGAACCCTTTCTGGGGAATTCCTGGTCTGATTAGGAGAGACGGCATTCATCCTACTTTGGATGGTGCGGCTCTCTTATCCAGAAATCTGACCAAGATTGTTGGTGGAACAAATCCATGACAAACCAGAGGTCATTCCAGGACGCAGAGCTGCAGTCTTACACACTTCTCTGCGCTTCCACTAGAGCAGTTACCCACCCATAGCTTAACCCCAAACCTAACTGAGACTGTGTCTGCCCCACCTAAATTAATTAAATCAAAAGTAAACAGAAGAGGAGCTAAACATAATAATCTAATAAAATCTAACACTAGCACTGCAATAAAGCAACAAAACAGGAGAATTAAATGTGGACTCTTAAATATCAGATCTCTGTCATCTAAAGCTCTACTAGTAAATGATTTAATATCAGATAATCACATTGATTTATTTTGTCTTACTGAAACCTGGCTGTGTCAGGAAGAATATGTCAGCCTAAACGAATCCACTCCCCCGAGTCATATTAATATTCACATTCCTCGAGACACCGGCCGAGGAGGTGGAGTTGCAGCCATCTTCGATTCAAGCCTATTAATAAACCCTAAAACTAAACTAAATTATAACTCATTTGAAAGCCTTGTTCTTAGTCTTTCACACCCAACCTGGAAAGTACTACAGCCAATTTTATTTGTTATAGTGTACCGCGCTCCAGGCCCATATTCTGAATTTCTATCTGAATTCTCAGAGTTTCTATCAAGCTTAGTCCTGAAAACAGATAAAGTCATTATAGTAGGTGATTTTAATATTCATGTGGACGTTGATAATGATAGCCTCAGTACTGCGTTTATCTCTTTATTAGATTCAATTGGTTTCTTGCAGAACGTGCATAAACCCACTCACCGCTTTAACCACACC
Source organism: Sebastes schlegelii (assembly GCA_014673565.1). Lineage (NCBI taxonomy): Eukaryota > Metazoa > Chordata > Actinopteri > Perciformes > Sebastidae > Sebastes > Sebastes schlegelii. The sequence goes on from VHQL01001414.1 coordinate 1,081, forward strand.
CTCGACCTCGTTATGTCATATGGCGTTGAAATTGAACATTTCATTGTTTTTCCACAGAACTCTCTTTTATCAGACCATTATTTAATCACTTTTGAATTCTTATTACTAGACTATACACCATTAGATAAAAGTGTGTACACTAGATGTCTATCCGATAGTGTTGTAGCTAAATTTAAGGAAGCGATTCCATCAGCATTAAATTCAATACCATGTCTCAATATAACAGAGGACTCGTATGTTAATTTTAGCCCTACCCAAATTGATCATCTTGTAGATAGTGCTACAGGCTCACTGCGAGTCACACTTGATTCTGTTGCCCCTCTAAAAAAGAAGTTAGTAAAACAAAGGAAGTCAGCTCCATGGTATAACCCTCAAACACGCAAATTAAAGCAAGCATCGAGGAAACTGGAAAGGATATGGCGTTCCACCAAACAGGAAGAATCTCATTTAGTCTGGCAAGATAGTCTTAAAACATATAGGAAGGCTCTCTGTGATGCCAGAGCAGCCCATTACTCAGCATTAATAGAGAAAAATAAGAAGAACCCTAGGTTTCTATTCAGCACTGTAGCCAGGCTGACAGAAAGTCACAGCTCTACCGAGCCATGTATTCCTACAACCCTCAGTAGTAGTGACTTCATGAGTTTCTTTAATGATAAAATCATAAGTATTAGAGACAAAATTAATCACCTCCTACCGTCAACTGGTACCAACTTATCCTCAAAATTAGGAACCTTAGAAACAGCTGTACAACCTGATATATATTTAGACTGCTTTTCTCCTATCGATCTCCACAAATTAACCTCACTGATCTCTTCATCTAAACCATCTACCTGTCTCCTAGACCCTATTCCAACTAGACTGCTTAAAGAAGTTTTACCTCTAGTTAGCACCTCTTTACTGGATATGATCAATGTGTCTTTACTAACAGGCTATGTAACACAGTCCTTTAAAGTAGCTGTAATTAAACCTCTTCTTAAAAAGCCCACTCTTGATCCAGAGGTCCTAGCCAATTATACACCTATATCTAACCTTCCCTTTATCTCCAAAATACTCGAGAAAGTAGTTGCCAGTCAGCTGTGTGACTTTCTACAGAACAATCATTTATTCGAAGATTATCAGTCAGGATTTAGAGTGCACCATAGCACAGAGACAGCACTAGTGAAAATTACAAATGACCTTCTAATGGCATCGGACAAAGGACTTGTCTCTGTCCTTGTCTTGCTAGATCTCAGTGCTGCTTTCGACACCATTGACCATCACATCCTATTACAAAGACTGGAACATTTAATTGGCATTAAAGGAACTGCACTAAGTTGGTTTAAGTCCTATTTATCAGATCGATCTCAGTTTGTACATGTCAACGATGAGTCCTCCATGCACGCCAAAGTTAGTCACGGAGTTCCACAGGGTTCTGTACTTGGACCAATTCTATTTACCTTATATATGCTTCCCTTAGGCAATGTTATTAGAAAACACTCCATAAACTTTCATTGTTATGCAGATGATACCCAATTATATCTATCAATCAAGCCAGACGAAACAAACCAGTTAACTAAACTTCAAGCATGCCTTAAGGACATAAAAACCTGGATGACCTGCAATTTCCTGATGTTAAACTCAGACAAAACTGAAGTTATTGTATTAGGCCCTGAGCACCTCCGAAACAAATTATCTAATGATATAGTTACTTTAGATGGCATTGCCCTGGCCTCCAGCACCACCGTAAGGAATCTGGGAGTTGTCTTCGACCAGGATATGTCCTTTAACTCTCACATAAAACAAACCTCACGGACTGCCTTCTTTCATCTACGTAACATTGCGAAGTTCAGGCACATCCTGTGTCAAAATGATGCAGAAAAATTAGTCCATGCATTTGTTACCTCTAGACTCGATTACTGCAATTCCTTATTATCAGGCTGCTCCAATAAGTCTCTTAAGACTCTCCAGTTGATCCAGAATTCTGCAGCACGTGTACTGACTAGAACTAGAAAAAGAGATCATATTACGCCTGTATTAGCTTCTCTGCACTGGCTGCCTGTAAAATCCAGAATGGATTTTAAAATCGTCCTCCTAACCTACAAAGCGTTAAACGGTCAGGCCCCATCATATCTTAAAGAGCTCATAGTACCCTACTACCCCACTAGAGCACTGCGCTCACAGAATGCAGGGTTACTTGAGGTTCCTAGAGTCTCCAAAAGTAGAATGGGAGCAAGAGCCTTCAGCTATCAAGCTCCTCTTCTCTGGAACCAGCTCCCAGTTTCAGTCCGGGAGGCAGACACCGTCTCTACATTTAAGAGTAGGCTAAAGACTTTCCTCTTTGATAACGCTTATACTTAAGCTGCTATAGGCATAGACTGCCGGGGGACTTCCTATGACACACTGTCATAAGGGACTTCCTATGACACACTGAGCTCCCCTCTCCTTCTGTATATACTCATGTCCCATGTCCATGTTGTTACTAACTTCATTCATTCCCGGGAGTCCTTGTGCCTCCTTGTCTCGCAGCTAACCGTGGAGCGGGGTCACACCTGGAGCGAGGTCATACCTGGAGCGGGATCACACCTGGAGCGAGGTTATACCTGGAGCAGGGGTACACTTGGAGCGGGGTTTCACCTGGATCTTGGTGGTCTCCGGTACTGTGGCTGCATCTGCTGCCGCGTCGGTGCCTGCTTGACACCAACTGCTACCATCCCTAATTAACTACGTCTGTACGAGGGACTACCAATGCTAACGAGGGATTTCCAACACCTAGTGACAATGTGGCAGCCTGGAGAATAACACTTCTCAATCACTGCCAAAGACATCAAGAGCTCCCAGCAAGCATGCTGATGCTGCAGGAACCAACGCACGGGCATCGATCGCAGGGACGTCCCACACCAACACACATGGACGTACTGAGGAGAGATGCTGAACAGTGCTGGCTTTCCGATAGTTGTTATCACTTTTTCCATCCCCCACTGTTGGTTTTGTGTTATCAGTCCTACTTGTATTAGCTATTACAGCTGCTAGACTGCTATTGTGGCTGCTTCTCTATCTCTCTCTCTCTATCTATCTCTCTCTCTGTCTCTCTCTCTCTCTCTCTATCTATCTATCCCCCCAGCCGGTCTCGGCAGATGGCCGCCCGCCCGGCGCCCGGTTCTGCTCCAGGTTTCTTCCCAGTAATCGGGGAGTTTTTCCTGGCCACAGTGCGCTTGGTGGATTCTGTTGGGTCTCTAAACTCTGGTGTACGGTCATGGACCTGCTCTATAGATAAAGCATCTTGAGATAACTTCTGTTGTGATTTGATGCTATACAAAAATAAATTGATTTGGTTTGATTTGAAAGGATGATGACATCACATCAGAGTACGATGACATCACTGAAATAAATAAAAGGATATCTATGAATATTCGAAATGATGTATGGAAAACTACATTTAAATGTCCAGAAAAGTGGCAGTGTTGCTGTGCAGCAGTGTCTGGTGTATGTTGTGTGTTGAGCAATGCGAGTTGCATCCAACTCATATTTACCTGGCATGGGAGATACAATGATCAAGTATGTTAAGACAATAATTTGTTTTTAAAGTTGAAAACAACTACAGATCAATACCAGATAAATTCTTGAAAAGAAGCATTATTTTGAAGAAAAAAATATGTATGATACAAATATCCAACTGAGTAGAGATTGTCAACTGTGAGTGTATTTTAGCAGCACGCTTCAAATGTCTACCCAAACTAGACTAATGTTCCAGAATGTGTGAAAACATCTAAGGTTGATTTCATCACATCAAAGGACGATGACATCTAATCGAAGGACGATGACATCACTGTAATACATGATGAATATATGTATGAATATTCGAAATGATGTATGGAAAACTACATTTAAATGTCCAGAAAAGTTGCAGTATTGCTGTGCAGCAGTGTCTGGTGACCGTTGTGCGAGTTGCATCCAACTCCTGTTTACCTGGCATGGGAGATACAATGATCAAGTATTTCATGACAATACATTATTTTTAAAGTAAAAAACAACTACAGATCAATACCAGATATATTCTTGAAAAGAAGCATTATTTTGAAGAAAAAAATATGGATGTTACAAATATCCAACTGAGTAGAGAAGTCAACTGTGAGTGTATTGTGGCAGCACGCTTCAATGTGTCTATCCAAACTAGCCTAATGTTCCAGAATGTGTGAAAACATCAAAGGACGATGACATCACATCAAAGGACGATGACATTACATCAAAGGACGAAGACATCACATCAAAGGACGATGACATCACATCAAAAGACGATGACAACACATCAAAGGATGATGACATCACATCATAGGACGAAGACATCACATCAGAGTACGATGACATCACTGAAATAAATAAAAGGATATGTATGAATATTCGAAATGATGTATGGAAAACTAAATTTAAATGTCAAGAAAAGTGGCAGTGTTGCTGTGCAGCAGTGTCTGGTGTACATTGTGAAGCTGTGTGTTGAGCAATGCGAGTTGCATCCAACTCATATTTACCTGGCATGGGAGATACAATGATCAAGTATGTTAAGACAATAATTTGTTTTTAAAGTTAAAAACAACTACAGATCAAGACCAGATATATTCTTGAAAAGAAGCATTATTTTGAAGAAAAAAATATGGATGTTACAAATATCCAACTGAGTAGAGAAGTCAACTGTGAGTGTATTGTGGCAGCACGCTTCAATATGTCTATCCAAAAGAGCCTAATGTTCCAGAATGTTTGACAACATCAAAGGACGATGACATCACATCAAAGGACGATGACATCACATTAAAGGACGATGACATCACATCAAAGGACGATGACATCACATCAAAGGACGATGACATCACTGTCATACTTAAAAGGATATGTATGAATATTCAAAATGACGTAATGGAAAACAAAATTTAAATGTCCAGAAAAGTGGCAGTATTGCTTCGCAGCAGTGTCTGGTGACCATTGTGAAGCTGTGTGTTGAGCAATGCCAGTTGCATTCAACTCATATTTACCTGCCATGGGAGATACAATGATCAAGTATGTTATGAAAATCATTTTTTTATAGTTATAAAGATATACAGATCAATACCAGCCATATTCTTGAAAAGAAGCATTATTTTGAAGAAAAATATATGTATGTTACAAATATCCAACTGATATATGTCTACTGTGAGTGTATTTTAGCAGCACGCTTCAAATGTATACCCAAACTAGCCTAATGTTCCAGAATGTGTGAAAACATCAAAGGACGATGTCATCACATCAAAGGACGATGTCATCACATCAAAGGATGATGACATATCATTAAAGGATGATGACATCACTGTAATACATGAAAAGGCATGTCTGAATGTTCAAAATGATGAATTGAAAACTAAATTTAAATGTCCAGAAAAGTGGCAGCGTTGCTGTGCAGCAGTGTCTGGTGTACATTGTGAAGCTGTGTGTTGAGCAATGCGAGTTGCATCCAACTCATATTTACCTGGCATAGGAGATACAATCATCAAGTATTTCATGACAATATTTTTTTTTTAAAGTTAAAAACAAATAAAGATTAATACAAACCATATTCTTGAAAAGAAGCATTATTTTGAAGAAAAAAATATGTATGTTACAAATATCCAACTGAGTACAGATTGTCAACTGTGAGTGTATTGTGGCAGCACGCTTTAATGTGTCTATCCAAACTAGCCTAATGTTCCATAATTTGTGACAACATCAAAGGACGATGACATCACATCAAAGGACGATGACATCACATGAAAGGATGAAGACATCATATCAAAGGACGATGACATCACATCAAAGGACGATGACATCACATCAAAGGACGATGACATCACTGTCATACTTAAAAGGATATGTATGAATATTCAAAATGACGTATGGAAAACAAAATTTAAATGTCCAGAAAAGTGGCAGTATTACTGCGCAGCAGTGTTTGGTGACCGTTGTGAAGCTGTGTGTTGAGCAATGCCTTTTGCATTCAACTCATATTTAACTGGCATGGGAGATACAATGATCAAGTATGTTATGAAAATCATTTTTTATAGTTAAAAACAAATACAGATTAATACCATCCATATTCTTGAAAAGAAGCATTATTTTGAAGAAAAAAATATGTATGTTACAAATATCCAACTGAGTAGAGAAGTCAACTGTGAGTGTATTGTGGCAGCACGCTTCAATATGTCCATCCAAAATAGCCTAATATTCCAGAATGTGTGACAACATCGAAGGACGATGACATCACATCAAAGGATGATGACATCACATCATTGGACGAAGACATCACATCAGAGTACGATGACATCACTGAAATAAATAAAAGGATATGTATGAATATTCTAAATGATGTATGGAAAACTAAATTTAAATGTCCAGAAAAGTGGCAGTGTTGCTGTGCAGCAGTGTCTGGTGTACATTGTGAAGCTGTGTGTTGAGCAATGCGAGTTGCATCCAACTCATATTTACCTGGCATGGGAGATACAATGATCAAGTATGTTAAGACAATAATTTGTTTTTAAAGTTAAAAACAACTACAGATCAATACCAGATATATTCTTAAAAAAATCATTATTTTGAAGAAAAAAATATGGATGTTACAAATATCCAACTGAGTAGAGAAGTCAACTGTGAGTGTATTGTGGCAGCACGCTTCAATGTGTCTATCCAAACTAGCCTAATGTTCTAGAATGTGTGAAAACATCAAAAGACGATGACATCACATCAAAGTACGTTGCCATCACATCAAAGGACGAAGACATCACATCAAAGGACGATGACATCACATTAAAGGACGATGACATCACTGTCATATTTAAAAGGATATGTATGAATATTCAAAATGACGTATGGAAAACAAAATTTAAATGTCCAGAAAAGTGGCAGTATTGCTTCGCATCAGTGTCTGGTGACCGTTGTGAAGCTGTGTGTTGAGCAATGCCAGTTGCATCCAACTCATATTTACCTGTCATGGGAGATACAATGATCAAGTATGTTAAGACAATAATTTGTTTCTTTTTTTTCGGACAGTTTTTTCAGACTTCTTTTGTCCGACATTTTTCAGACTTCTTTTGTCCGAAATTTTTCACAATTCTTTTGTCATACATTTTTCAGACTTCTTTTGTACGACATTTTTCAAGAATATAGCTGATATTGATCTGTAGTTGTTTTTAACTTTAAAAACAAATTATTGTCTTAACATACTTGATCATTGTATCTGCCATGCCAGGTAAATATGAGTTGGATGCAACTCGCATTGCTCAACACACAGCTTCACAATGTACACCAGACACTGCTGCACAGCAACACTGCCACTTTTCTGTACATTTAAATTTAGTTTTCCATACATCATTTCGAATATAAATAAATATTCAGAATTTTTCAGAAAAAAAAATATCTGAAAAAAAAGTCTGGAAAAAAAGCCCCATAAAAAGTCTGAAAAATGTCGGACAAAAGAAGTCTGAAAAATGTCGGACAAAAGACGTGTGTAAAAACTGTCCGAAAAAAAAGATCTGAAAAAAAGTCTGGAAAAAAAGCCCAAAAAATTATCTGAAAAATGTCGGACAAAAGAAGTCTGAAAAAACTGTCCGAAAAAAAAGATCTGAAAAAAAAGATCTGAAAAAAAAGATCTGAAAAAAAAGTCTGGAAAAAAAGCAAGAAAAAAAGTCTGAAAAATGTCGGACAAAAGAATTCTGAAAAATGTCGGACAAAAGAAGTCTGAAAAAACATCTGAAAAATGTCGGACAAAAGAAGTCTGAAAAAACTGTCCGAAAATAAAAGATCTGAAAAAAAGCCCGAAAAAAAAGTCTGAAAAATGTCGGACAAAAGAAGTCTGAAAAATGTCGGAAAAAAGAAGTCGGAAAAATGTCGGACAAAAGAAGTCTGAAAAAACTGTCCGAAAAAAAAGATCTGAAAAAAAGTCTGAAAAATGTCGGACAAAAGAAGTCTAAAAAATGTCGGACAAAAGCAGTCTGAAAAAACTGTCCGAAAAAAAAGATCTGAAAAAAAGCCAGAAAAAAATTCTGAAAAATGTCGGACAAAAGAAGTCTGAAAAAACTGTCAGAAAAAAAAGATCTGAAAATGTCTGAATTTTTTTTCAGACATTTTCAGATCTTTTTTTTCAGACTTTTTTGTGTGAAAAAAAATATCTGAAAAATGTCGGACAAAAGAAGTCTGAAAAAACATCTGAAAAATGTCGGACAAAAGAAGTCTGAAAAAACTGTCCGAAAAAAAAAGATCTGAAAAAAAGCCCGAAAAAAAAGTCTGAAAAATGTCGGACAAAAGAAGTCTGAAAATTGTCGGAAAAAAGAAGTCTGAAAAATGACGGACAAAAGAAGTCTGAAAAAACTGTCCGAAAAAAAAGATCTGAAAAAAAGTCTGGAAAAAAAGTCTGAAAAATTTCAGACAAAATATGTCTGAAAAATGTCGGACAAAAGAAGTCTGAAAAAATTGTCCGAAAAAAAAGATCTGAAAAAAAGCCCGAAAAAAAGTCTGAAAAATGTCGGACAAAAGAAGTCTGAAAAATGTCGGACAAAAGAAGTCTGAAAAAACTGTCCGAAAAAAAAGATCTGAAAAAAAGCCCGAAAAAAAGTCTGAAAAATGTCGGACAAAAGAAGTCTGAAAAATGTCGGAAAAAAGAAGTCTGAAAAAGCTGTCTAAAAAAAAAGATCTGAAAAAAAGTCTGGAAAAAAAGTCTGAAAAATGTCGGACAAAAGAAGTCTGTAAAAACTGTCCGAAAAAAAAGATCTGAATAAAAGTCTGGAAAAAGCCCGAAAAAAAAGTCTGAAAATGTCTGACAAAAGAAGTCTGAAAAAACTGTCCGAAAAAAAAGATCTGAAAATGACTGAAAAATGTCGGACAAAAGAAGTCTGAAAAATGTCGGACAAAAGAAGTCTGAAAAATGTCAGACAAAAGAAGTCTGTAAAAACTATCCGAAAAAAAACATCTGAAAAAAAGTCTGGGAAAAAAAGCCCGAAAAAAAGATCTGAAAATGACTGAAAAATGTCGGACAAAAGAAGTCTGAAAAATGTCGGACAAAAAAAGTCTGAAAAATGTCGGACAAAAGAAGTCTGAAAAATGTCGGACGAAAGAAGTCTGAAAAAATTGTCCGAAAAAAAAGATCTGAAAAAAAGCCCGAAAAAAAGTCTGAAAAATGTCGGACAAAAGAAGTCTGAAAAAACTGTCCGAAAAAAAAAGATCTGAAAAAAAGCCCGAAAAAGAAGTTGGAAAAATGTCGGACAAAAGAAGTCTGAAAAATGTCGGAAAAAAGAAGTCTGAAAAAACATCTGAAAAATGTCGGACAAAAGAAGTCTGAAAAATGTCGGACAAAAGAAGTCTGAAAAATGTCGGACAAAAGAAATCTGATATATGTCGGACAAAAGAAGTCTGATAAATGTCGGACAAAAGAAGTATGAAAAAACTGTCCGAAGAAAAAGATCTGAAAAAAAGCCCGAAAAAAAGTCTGAAAAATGTCGGACAAAAGAAGTTTGTAAAAACTGTCCGAAAAAAAAAGATCTTAAAAAAAGTCTGGAAAAAAAGCCCGAAAAAAAGTCTGAAAAATGTCGGACAAAAGAAGTCTGAAAAAACTGTCCGAAAAAAAAGATCTGAAAAAAAGCCCGAAAAAAAAAGTCTGAAAAATGTCGGACAAAAGAAGTCTGAAAAATGTCGGAAAAAAGAAGTCTGAAAAATGTCGGACAAAAGAAGTCTGAAAAAGCTGTCTAAAAAAAAAGATCTGAAAAAAAGTCTGGAAAAAAAGTCTGAAAAATGTCGGACAAAAGAAGTCTGTAAAAACTGTCCGAAAAAAAAGATCTGAATAAAAGTCTGGAAAAAGCCCGAAAAAAAAGTCTGAAAATGTCTGACAAAAGAAGTCTGAAAAAACTGTCCGAAAAAAAAGATCTGAAAATGACTGAAAAATGTCGGACAAAAGAAGTCTGAAAAATGTCGGACAAAAGAAGTCTGTAAAAACTGTCCGAAAAAAAAGATCTGAAAAAAAGTCTGGGAAAAAAAGCCCGAAAAAAAGATCTGAAAATGACTGAAAAATGTCGGACAAAAGAAGTCTGAAAAATGTCGGACAAAAGAAGTCTGAAAAATGTCGGACAAAAGAAGTCTGTAAAAACTGTCCGAAAAAAAAAACATCTGAAAAAAGTCTGGGAAAAAAAGCCCGAAAAAAAGATCTGAAAATGACTGAAAAATGTCGGACAAAAGAAGTCTGAAAAATGTCGGACAAAAGAAGTCTGAAAAAACTGTCCGAAAAAAAATATCTGAAAAAAAGCCAGAAAAAAAGTCTGAAAAATGTCGGACAAAAGAAGTCTGAAAAAACTGTCCAAAAAAAAAGATCTGAAAAAAAGTCTGAAAAATGTCGGACAAAAGACGTCTGTAAAAACTGTCCGAAAAAAAAGATCTGAAAAAAAGTCTGGGAAAAAAAGCCCGAAAAAAAGATCTGAAAATGACTGAAAAATGTCGGACAAAAGAAGTCTGAAAAATGTCGGACAAAAGAAGTCTGTAAAAACTGTCTGAAAAAAAAGATCTGAAAAAAAGTTTGGAAAAAAAGCCCGAAAAAAAGATCTGAAAATGACTGAAAAATGTCGGACAAAAGAAGTCTGAAAAATGTCGGACAAAAGAAGTCTGTAAAAACTGTCTGAAAAAAAAGATCTGAAAAAAAGTCTCAAACACACTAACAACACAACAACTACCATGGTAACAGCCCGTCTGTCTGTCTGTCTGTCTGTCTCCATGGTAACAGCCCATCTGTCTGTCTGTCTGTCTGTCTGTCTCCATGGTAACAGCCCGTCTGTCTGTCTGTCTCCATGGTAACGGCTGTCTGTCTGTCTGTCTGTTTGTCTGTCTGTCTCCATGGTAACAGCCCATCTGTCTGTCTCCATGGTAACAGCCCGTCTGTCTGTCTGTCTCCATGGTAACAGCCCATCTGTCTGTCTCCATGGTAACAGCCCGCCTGTCTGTCTGTCTCCATGGTAACAGCCCGTCTGTCTGTCTCCATGGTAACAGCATGTCTGTCTGTCTGTCTGTCTCCATGGTAACCGCCCGTCTGTCTGTCTGTCTGTCTGTCTGTCTGTCTCCATGGTAACAGCTTGTCTGTCTGTCTGTCTCCATGGTAACAGCCCGTCTGTCTGTCTGTCTGTCTCCATGGTAACAGCTTGTCTGTCTGTCTGTCTCCCTGTCTCCATGGTAACAGCACGTCTGTCTGTCTCCATGGTAACAGCATGTCTGTCTGTCTGTCTGTCTGTCTGTCTGTCTGTCTCCATGGTAACAGCCCGTCTGTCTGTCTGTCTGTCTGTCTCCATGGTAACAGCTCGTATGTTTGTATGTCTGTCTGTCTCCATGGTAACAGCCCGTCTGTCTGTCTGTCTGTCTGTCTGTCTCCATGGTAACGGCCGTCTGTCTGTCTGTCTGTCTGTCTGTCTGTCTGTCTGTCTGTCTGTCTCCATGGTAACAGCCCATCTGTCTGTCTCCATGGTAACAGCCCGTCTGTCTGTCTGTCTCCATGGTAACAGCCCGTCTGTCTGTCTCCATGGTAACAGCCCGCCTGTCTGTCTGTCTCCATGGTAACAGCCCATCTGTCTGTCTGTCTCCATGGTAACAGCACATCTGTCTGTCTCCATGGTAACAGCATGTCTGTCTGTCTGTCTGTCTGTCTCCATGGTAACCGCCCGTCTGTCTGTCTGTCTGTCTGTCTCCATGGTAACAGCCCGTCTGTCTGTCTGTCTCCATGGTAACGGCCGTCTGTCTGTCTGTCTGTCTCCATGGTAACAGCCCATCTGTCTGTCCCCATGGTAACAGCCCGTCTGTCTGTCTGTCTCCATGGTAACAGCCCGTCTGTCTGTCTCCATGGTAACAGCCCGCCTGTCTGTCTGTCTCCATGGTAACAGCCCGTCTGTCTGTCTGTCTCCATGGTAACGGCCCGTCTGTCTGTCTGTCTGTCTCCATGGTAACAGCACGTCTGTCTGTCTCCATGGTAACAGCATGTCTTTCTGTCTGTCTGTCTGTCTCCATGGTAACAGCCCGTCTGTCTGTCTGTCTGTCTGTCTGTCTCCATGGTAACAGCTTGTCTGTCTGTCTGTCTCCATGATAACAGCACGTCTGTCTGTCTCCATGGTAAGAGCATGTCTGTCTGTCTGTCTGTCTGTCTCCATGGTAACAGCCCGTCTGTCTGTCTGTCTGTCTGTCTGTCTGTCTGTCTGTCTCCATGGTAACAGCCTGTCTGTCTGTCTGTCTCCATGGTAACAGCCCGTCTGTCTGTCTGTCTCCATGGTAACAGCCCGTCTGTCTGTCTGTCTCCATGGTAACAGCCCGTCTGTCTGTCTCCATGGTAACAGCCCGTCTGTCTGTCTCCATGGTAACAGCCCGCCTGTCTGTCTGTCTCCATGGTAACAGCCCGTCTGTCTGTCTCCATGGTAACAGCCCGCCTGTCTGTCTGTCTCCATGGTAACAGCCCGTCTGTCTGTCAATCTGTCTGTCTCCATGGTAACAGTCCGTCTTTCTGTCTGTCTGTCTGTCTCCATGGTAACAGCCCGTCTGTCTGTCTGTCTCCATGGTAACAGCCCGTCTGTCTGTCTCCATGGTAACAGCCCGCCTGTCTGTCTGTCTCCATGGTAACGGCCCGTCTGTCTGTCTGTCTGTCTCCATGGTAACAGCCCGTCTGTCTGTCTGTCTGTCTGTCTCCATGGTAACAGCTTGTCTGTCTGTCTGTCTCCATGATAACAGCACGTCTGTCTGTCTCCATGGTAACAGCATGTCTGTCTGTCTGTCTGTCTGTCTCCATGGTAACAGCCCGTCTGTCTGTCTGTCTGTCTGTCTGTCTCCATGGTAACAGCTTGTCTGTCTGTCTGTCTCCATGGTAACAGCCCGTCTGTCTATCTGTCTCCATGGTAACAGCCCGTCTGTCTGTCTGTCTCCATGGTAACAGCCCGTCTGTTTGTCTGTCTGTCTGTCTCCATGGTAACAGCCCGTCTGTCTGTCTGTCTGTCTGTCTCCATGGTAACAGCCCGTCTGTCTGTCTGTCTGTCTCCATGGTAATAGCCCGTCTGTCTGTCTGTCTGTCTGTCTCCATGGTAACAGCCCGTCTGTCTGTCTGTCTGTCTGTCTCCAGGGTAGCTGTCTGCTGTGGATCCCTGGTTTTGGTCTCGCTGTGTTCACTGTCCTCTACAGTGTGGGAACCATCTTAGCTCTGGCCAGGTACATTACCCATCAACCCTCAGTGATCACATGTTTAACTGACTACATTACCCATCATCCCTCAGTGATGAACTGTGTTTGGTTCCAGCACCATGTTCTTGATGGGTCCCTGTCGTCAGCTGAAGACCATGTGTGCTATAGAGAGAGCCTTCGCCACCGTCATCATGATAGTGAGTGATAGTACCAGTAGTAGTAGTACTGGTACTAGTACTAGTACTAGTAGTACTAGTACTATAACTATAACTAGTAGTATGTAAGTATTGTCATTACTGTTGTGTAGTTTAATGTGAGGATAATAAAACCCTCTGTGTGTGCAGGTGTGTCTGGTGTTTACGCTGTGTGCTGCATTCTGGGTAATAAACATGACTGTATAATACGTTTATATATATATATTATATATATAATATAGTTGTAGTTATTGTGTTGTTAGTGTGTTTGAGACTTTTTTTCAGATCTTTTTTTTCAGACAGTTTTTACAGACTTCTTTTGTCCGACATTTTTCAGACTTCTTTTGTCCGTCATTTTTCAGTCATTTTCAGATCTTTTTTTTTGGATAGTTTTTTCAGACTTCTTTTGTCCGACATTTTTCAGACTTTTTTTCTGGCTTTTTTTCAGATATTTTTTTTCGGACAGTTTTTTCAGACTTCTTTTGTCTGACATTTTTCAGTCATTTTCAGATATTTTTTTTCGGACAGTTTTTTCAGACTTCTTTTGTCCGACATTTTTCAGACTTTTTTTCGGGCTTTTTTTCCAGACTTTTTTTAAGATCATTTTTTTTTCGGACAGTTTTTACAGACTTCTTTTGTCCGACATTTTTCAGTCATTTTCAGATCTTTTTTTTCGGACAGTTTTTACAGACTTCTTTTGTTCGACATTTTTCAGTCATTTTCAGATCTTTTTTTTCGTACAGTTTTTTCAGACTTCTTTTGTCCGACACTTTTAAGATATTTTTTCCAGATTTTTTTTCAGACAATTTCAGATATTTTTTTTCGGACAGTTATTTCAGAAAAAACTGTCCGAAAAAAAAAAGAAACAAATTATTGTCTTAACATACTTGATCATTGTATCTCCCATGCCAGGTAAATATGAGTTGGATGCAACTGGCATTGCTCAACACACAGCTTCACAACGGTCACCAGACACTGCTGCGAAGCAATACTGCCACTTTTTTGTACATTTAAATGTAGTTTTTTATACATCATTTCGAATTTTCATACATATCCTTTTATTTATTTCAGTGATGTCATCGTCCTCTGATGTGATGTCATCGTCCTCTGATGTGATGTCATCGTCCTTTGATGTGATGTCATCGTCCTTTGATGTTTTCACACATTCTGGAACATTAGGCTAGTTTGGATAGACACATTGAAGCGTGCTGCCACAATACACTCACAGTTGACTTCTCTACTCAGTTGGATATTTGTAACATCCATATTTTTTTCTTCAAAATAATGCTTCTTTTCAAGAATTTATCTGGTATTGATCTGTAGTTGTTTTCAACTTTAAAAACAAATTATTGTCTTAACATACTTGATCATTGTATCTCCCATGCCAGGTAAATATGAGTTGGATGCAACTCGCATTGCTCAACACACAGCTTCACAATGTACACCAGACACTGCTGCACAGCAACACTGCTACTTTTCTGGACATTTAAATTTAGTTTTCCATACATCATTTTGAAAATTCATACATGCCTTTTCATGTATTACAGTGATGTCATCATCCTTTAATGATATGACATCGTCCTTTGATGTGATGACATCGTCCTTTGATGTTTTCACACATTCTGGAACATTAGGCTAGTTTGGGTATACATTTGAAGCGTGCTGCTAAAATACACTCACAGTAGACAATCTTTACTCAGTTGGATATTTGTAACATACATATATTTTTCTTCAAAATTATGCTTCTTTTCAAGAATATGGCTGGTATTGATCTGTATATCTTTATAACTATAAAAAAATTATTTTCATAACATACTTGATCATTGTATCTCCCATGCCAGGTAAATATGAGTTGAATGCAACTGGCATTGCTCAACACACAGCTTCACAACGGTCACCAAACACTGCTGCACAGCAATACTGCCACTTTTCTGGACATTTAAATTTTGTTTTCCATACGTCATTTTGAATATTCATACATATCCTTTTAAGTATGACAGTGATGTCATCGTCCTTTGATGTGATGTCATCGTCCTTTGATGTGATGTCATCGTCTTTTCATGTTTTCACACATTCTAGAACATTAGGCTAGTTTGGATAGACACATTGAAGCGTGCTGCCACAATACACTCACAGTTGACTTCTCTACTCAGTTGTATATTTGTAACATCCATATTTTTTTCTTCAAAATAATGCTTTTTTTTAAGAATATATCTGGTATTGATCTGTTGTTGTTTTTAACTTTAAAAACAAATTATTGTCTTAACATACTTGATCATTGTATCTCCCTTGCCAGGTAAATATGAGTTGGATGCAACTCGCATTGCTCAACACACAATATACACCAGACACTGCTGCACAGCAACACTGCCACTTTTCTGTACATTTAAATTTAGTTTTCCATACATCATTTTGAATATTCATACATATCCTTTTATTTATTTCAGTGATGTCATCGTACTCTGATGTGATGTCTTCGTCCAATGATGTGATGTCATCATCCTTTGATGTGATGTCATCGTCCTTTGATGTTGTCACACATTCTGGAATATTAGGCTATTTTGGATAGACATATTGAAGCGTGCTGCCACAATACACTCACAGTTAACTTCTCTACTCAGTTGGATATTTGTAACATACATATTTTTTTCTTCAAAATAATGTTTCTTTTCAAGAATATGGATGGTATTAATCTGTATTTGTTTTTAACATAAAAATAAAAATGTATTGTCATAAAATACTTGGTCATTGTATCTCCCATGCCAGGTAAACAGGAGTTGGATGCAACTCGCACAACGGTCACCAGACACTGCTGCACAGCAATACTGCAACTTTTCTGGACATTTAAATGTAGTTTTCCATACATCATTTCGAATATTCATACATATATTCATCATGTATTACAGTGATGTCATCGTCCTTCGATTAGATGTCATCGTCCTTTGATGTGATGAAATCATCCTTAGATGTTTTCACACATTCTGGAACATTAGACTAGTTTGGGTAGACATTTGAAGCGTGCTGCTAAAATACACTCACAGTTGACAATCTCTACTCAGTTGGATATTTGTATCATACATATTGTTTTCTTCAAAATAATGCTTCTTTTCAATAATATGGCTGGTATTAATCTGTATTTGTTTTTAACTTTAAAAAAAATTTATTGTCATGAAATACTTGATCATTGTATCTCCCATGCCAGGTAAATATGAGTTGGATGCAACTCGCATTGCTCAACACACAACATACACCAGACACTGCTGCACAGCAACACTGCCACTTTTCTGGACATTTAAATGTAGTTTTCCATACATCATTTCGAATATTCATAGATATCCTTTTATTTATTTCAGTGATGTCATCGTCCTCTGATGTGATGTCATCGTCCTCTGATGTGATGTCATCGTCCTTTAATGTGATGTCTTCGTCCTTTGATGTAATGTCATCGTCCTTTGATGTGATGTCATCGTCCTTTGATGTTTTCACACATTCTGGAACATTAGGCTAGTTTGGATAGACACATTGAAGCGTGCTGCCACAATACACTCACAGTTGACTTCTCTACTCAGTTGGATATTTGTAACATCCATATTTTTTTCTTCAAAATAATGCTTTTTTTAAGAATATATCTGGAATTGATCTGTAGTTGTTTTTAACTTTAAAAACAAATTATTGTCTTAACATACTTGATCATTGTATCTCCCATGCCAGGTAAATATGAGTTGGATGCAACTCGCATTGCTCAAAACACAGCTTCACAATGTACATCAGACACTGCTGCACAGCAACACTGCCACTTTTCTGGACATACTGCAAAAGTATCCAAAGGCCTCAGAATGAAAATTGCCGCAATCACACTGACTAGGAAGCTGGATATCAGCATGCTGCGCAGCACATTTTAGTCCATCGCAGCCGAGGACTCCTTTCATTTAACTTGGACATAATGATCAAGGGAGAGCGCGAACGCAGTCCCCCACTACCAGAAATTATGCAGTTGAGATTCCCACATTTCAAAAAGTCTGAAAAAAAAGACTGAAAAATGTCGGACAAAAGAAATCTGAAAAATGTCGGACAAAAGAAGTCTGAAAAAACTGTCCGAAAAAAAAGATCTGAAAAAACTCTCCGAAAAAAAAGATCTGAAAAAAAGCCCTAAAAAAAGTCTGAAAAATGTCGGACAAAAGAAGTCTGAAAACTGTGGTACAAAAGAAGTCTGAAAAAACTGTCCGAAAAAAATATCTGAAAATGTCTGAAAAAAAACCCGAAAAAAAGTCTGAAAAAAAATATCTGAAAAATGTCGGACAAAGGAAGTCTGAAAAAACTGTCCGAAAAAAAATATCTGAAAAAAAAGTCTGAAAAAAATGCCCGAAAAAAAATCTGAAAAAAAAAGACTGAAAAATGTCGGACAAAAGAAATCTGAAAAATGTCAGAAAAAAGAATTCTGAAAAAACTGTCCAAAAAAAAGATCTGAAAAAACTCTCCGAAAAAAAAAGATCTGAAAAAAAGCTCGAAAAAAAGTCTGAAAAATGTCGGACAAAAGAAGTCTGAAAAAGCTGTCCGAAAAAAAAGATCTGAAAAAAAGTCTGGAAAAAAAGTCTGAAAAATGTCAGACAAAATATGTCTGAAAAAACTGTCCGAAAAAAAAGATCTGAAAATGACTGAAAAATGTCGGACAAAAGAAGTCTGAAAAAAACTGTCCGAAAAAAAAGATCTGAAAAAAAGCCCGAAAAAAATTCTGAAAAATGTCGGACAAAAGAAGTCTGAAATAACTGTCCGAAAAAAAAGATCTGAAAAAAAGTCTGAAAAATGTCGGACAAAAGAAATCTGAAAAACGTCGGACAAAAGAAGTCTGAAAAATGTCGGACAAAAGAAGTCTGAAAAAACTGTCCGAAAAAAAAGATCTGAAAAAAAGTCTGGAAAAAAAGCCCGAAAAAAAGTCTGAAAAATGTCGGACAAAAGAAGTCTGAAAAATGTCGGACAAAAGAAGTCTGAAAATGTCGGACAAAAAAAGTCTGGAAAGAATATCTGAAAATTGTCGGACAAAAGAACTCTGAAAAAACTGTCCGAAAAAAAAATCTGAAAAAAAGTCTGTAAAAAAAGCCCGAAAAAAAGTCTGAAAAATGTCGGACTAAAGAAGTCTGAAAAAACTGTCCGAAAAAAAATATCTGAAAATGACTGAAAAATGTCGGACAAAAGAAGTCTGAAAAATGTCGGACAAAAGAAGTCTGAAAAAACTGTCCGAATAAAAAGATCTGAAAAAAAGCTCGAAAAAAAGTCTGAAAAATGTGGGACAAAAGAAGTCTGAAAAATGTAGGACAAAAGAAGTCTGAAAAAACTGTCCGAAAAAAAAGATCTGAAAAAAAGCCCGAAAAAAAGTCTGAAAAATGTCGGACAAAAGAAGTCTGAAAAAACTGTCCGAAAAAAAAGATCTGAAAAAAAGTCTGAAAAATGTCGGACAAAAGAAATCTGAAAAATGTCGGACAAAAGAAGTCTGAAAAATGTTGGACAAAAGAAATCTGAAAAAACTGTCCGATAAAAAAGTTCTGAAAAAAGCCCGAAAAAAAGTCTGAAAAATGTCGGACAAAAGAAGTCTGAAAAAACTGTCCGAAAAAAAAGATCTGAAAAAAAGTCTGAAAAATGTCGGACAAAAGAAATCTGAAAAATGTCGGACAAAAGAAGTCTGAAAAATGTTGGACAAAAGAAATCTGAAAAAACTCTCCGATAAAAAAGTTCTGAAAAAAAACTGAAAAAAAGTCTGAAAAATGTCGGACAAAAGAAGTCTGAAAAAACTGTCCGAAAAAAAAGATCTGAAAAAAAGTCTGAAAAATGTCGGACAAAAGAAATCTGAAAAATGTCGGACAAAAGAAGTCTGAAAAATGTCGGACAAAAGAAGTCTGAAAAAACTGTCCGAAAAAAAAGTTCTGAAAAAAACCTGAAAAAAAGTCTGAAAAATGTCGGACTAAAGAAGTCTGAAAAAACTGTCCGAAAAAAAAAGATCTGAAAAAAAGTCTGGAAAAAAAGCCCGAAAAAAAGTCTGAAAAACGTCGGACAAAAGAAGTCTGAAAAATGTCGGACAAAAGAAGTCTGAAAAAACTGTCCGAAAAAAAAGATCTGAAAAAAAGTCTGGAAAAAAAGCCCGAAAAAAAGTCTGAAAAATGTCGGACAAAAGAAGTCTGAAAAATGTCGGACAAAAGAAGTCTGAAAATGTCGGACAAAAAAAGTCTGGAAAGAATATCTGAAAATTGTCGGACAAAAGAACTCTGAAAAAACTGTCCGAAAAAAAATATCTGAAAATGACTGAAAAATGTCGGACAAAAGAAGTCTGAAAAATGTCGGACAAAAGAAGTCTGAAAAATGTCGGACAAAAGAAGTCTGAAAAAACTGTCCGATAAAAAAGATCTGAAAAAAAAGGCTGAAAAAAAAGGCTGGAAAAAAAGCCTGAAAAAAAGTCTGAAAAAAGTCGGACAAAAGAAGTCTGAAAAATGTCGGACAAAAGAAGTCTGAAAAAACTGTCCGAAAAAAAAGATCTGAAAAAAAGCCCGAAAAAAAGTCTGAAAAATGTCGGACAAAAGAAATCTGAAAAATGTCGGACAAAAAAAGTCTGAAAAATGTCGGACAAAAGAAATCTGAAAAAACTGTCCGATAAAAAAGTTCTGAAAAAACCTGAAAAAAAATCTGAAAAATGTCGGACAAAAGAAGTATGAAAAAACTGTCCGAAAAAAAAAGATCTGAAAAAAAGTCTGGAAAAAAAGCCTGAAAAAAAGGCTGAAAAATGTCGGACAAAAGAAGTCTGAAAAAACTGTCTGAAAAAAAAGATCTGAAAAAAAGTCTGGAAAAAAAGCCCGAAAAAAAGTCTGAAAAATGTCGGACAAAAGAAGTCTGAAAAATGTCGGACAAAAGAAGTCTGAAAATGTCGGACAAAAAAAGTCTGGAAAGAATATCTGAAAATTGTCGGACAAAAGAAGTCTGAAAAATTTCGGACAAATGAAGTCTGAAAAATGTCGTACAATAGAAGTCTGAAAAAACTGTCCGAAAAAAAAGAAACAAATTATTGTCTTAACATACTTGATCATTATATCTCCCATGCCAGGTAAATATGAGTTGGATGCAACTCGCATTGCTCAACACACAACATACACCAGACAATGCTGCACAGCAACACTGCCACTTTTATGTACATTTAAATTTAGTTTTCCATACATCATTTCGAATATTCATACATATCCTTTCATTTATTTCAGTGATGTCATCGTCCTCGGATGTGATGTCATCATCCTTTGTTGTGATGTCATCGTCCTTTGATGTGATGTCTTTGTCCTTTGATGTGATGTCATCGTCCTTTGATGTGATGTCATCGTCTTTTGATGTTTTCACACATTCTGGAACATTAGGCTAGTTTGGATAGACACATTGAAGCGTGCTGCCACAATACACTCACAGTTGACTTCTCTACTCAGTTGGATATTTGTAACATCCATATTTTTTTCTTCAAAATAATGCTTCTTTTCAAGAATATATCTGGTATTGATCTGTAGTTGTTTTTAACTTTAAAAACAAATTATTGTCTTAACATACTTGATCATTATATCTCCCATGCCAGGTAAATATGAGTTGGATGCAACTCGCAATGCTCAACACACAATATACACCAGACACTGCTGCACAGCAACACTGCCACTTTTCTGTACATTTAAATTTAGTTTTCCATACATCATTTCGAATATTCATACATATCCTTTTATTTATTTCAGTGATGTCATCGTACTCTGATGTGATGTCTTCGTCCTATGATGTGATGTCATCATCCTTTGATGTGATGTGATGACATCACATCAAAGGACGATGGTCCTTTGATGTGATGTCATCGTCTTTTGATGTTTTCACACATTCTGGAACATTAGGCTAGTTTAGATAGACACATTGAAGCATGCTGCCACAATACACTCACAGTTGACAATCTCTACTCAGTTGGATATTTGTAAGATACATATTTTTTTCTTCAAAATAATGCTTATTTTCAAGAATATGGCTGGTATTAATCTGTATTTGTTTTTAACTTTAAAAAAAATATATTGTCATGAAATACTTGATGATTGTATGCCAGGTCAATATGATTTGGATGCAACTCGCATTGCTCAACACACAACATACACCAGACACTGCTGCACAGCAACACTGCCACTTCTCTGGACATTTAAATTTAGTTTTCCATACATCATTTTGAATATTCATACATATCCTTTTTATTTATTTCAGTGATGTCATCGTACTGTGATGTCTTCGTCCTATGATGTGATGTCATCATCATTTGATGTGATGTCTTCGTCCTTTGATGTGATGTCATCGTCCTTTGATGTTTTCACACATTCTGGAACATTAGGCTAGTTTGGATAGACACATTGAAGCGTGCTGCCACAATACACTCACAGTTGACTTCTCTACTCAGTTGGATATTTGTAACATCCATATTTTTTTCTTCAAAATAATGCTTCTTTTCAAGAATATATCTGGTATTGATCTGTAGTTGTTTTTAACTTTAAAAACAAATTATTGTCTTAACATACTTGATCATTGTATCTCCCATGCCAGGTAAATCTGAGTTGGATGCAACTCACATTGCTCAACACACAACATACACCAGACACTGCTGCACAGCAACACTGCCACTTTTCTGTACATTTAAATTTAGTTTTCCATACATCATTTCGAATATTCATACATATCCTTTTATTTATTTCAGTGATGTCATCGTCCTTTGATGTGATGTTTTCGTCCTTTGATGTGATGTCATCGTCCTTTGATGTGATGTCATCGTCTTTTGATGTTTTCACACATTCTGGAACATTAGGCTAGTTTGGATAGACACATTAAAGCGTGCTGCCACAATACACTCACAGTTGACAATCTGTACTCAGTTGGATATTCGTAACATACATATTTTTTTCTTCAATATAATGCTTCTTTTCAAGAATATGGCTGGTATTAATCTGTATTTGTTTTTAACTTTAAAAAAAAATTGTCATGAAATACTTGATGATTGTATCTCCTATGCCAGGTAAATATGAGTTGGTATGCACTCGCATTGGCATCAACCAGGAACACTAAGACAAGCTGACTAGATAACAAAACAAAATCCAAAACAGAAAAAACACCAGGCAACAAGAAACACAAAACAAAAATGCAGAGACACGGGACCGAGCAGGCAGACAAGGAGACAGGATGAAAAAACGACCCGACAAGGACACAGGGGAAACACACAGACTTAAATACTAAAGCAAACAAAACACAGGTGAAACAAATCAGGGCAGGGCAGACAATCAACAGAGGGAAGTAAAACTAGACAAGACACAGGAGGAGAGGATCACCAAAATAAAACAGGAAACACAGGAATCATAAACCAGACAACAAATCCAAAAACAAAAACAAGCAACAATTCAAAAACAAAAGGCTGGCACAGCCAGAACATGACAGTTGGATGCAACTCGCATTGCTCAACACACAGCTTCACAATGTACACCAGACACTGCTGCACAGCAACACTGCCACTTTTCTGGACATTTAAATTTTAATTTTCCATACATCATTTTGAACATTCATACATGCCTTTTCATGTATTACAGTGATGTCATCATCATTTAATGATATGTCATCATCCTTTGATGTGATGTCATCGTCCTTTGATGTTTTCACACATTCTGGAACATTAGGCTAGTTTGGGTATACATTTGAAGCGTGCTGCTAAAATACACTCACAGTAGACAATCTTTACTCAGTTGGATATTTGTAACATACGTATATTTTTCTTCAAAATAATGCTTCTTTTCAAGAATATGGCTGGTATTGAACTGTATATCTTTATAACTATAAAAAAATGATTTTCATAACATACTTGATCATTGTATCTCCCATGCCAGGTAAATATGAGTTGGATGCAACTGGCATTGCTCAACACACAGCTTCACAACGGTCACCAGACACTGCTGCGAAGCAATACTGCCACTTTTCTGGACATTTAAATTTTGTTTTCCATACGTCATTTTGAATATTCATACATATCCTTTTAAGTATGACAGTGATGTCATCGTCCTTTGATGTGATGTCATCGTCCTTTGATGTGATGTCTTCGTCCTTTGATGTGATGTCATCGTCCTTTGATGTTTTCACACATTCTGGAACATTAGGCTAGTTTGGATAGACACATTGAAGCGTGCTGCCACAATACACTCACAGTTGACTTCTCTTCTCAGTTGGATATTTGTAACATCCATATTTTTTTCTTCAAAATAATGCTTCTTTTCAAGAATATATCTGGTATTGATCTGTAGTTGTTTTTAACTTTAAAAACAAATTATTGTCTTAACATACTTGATCATTGTATCTCCCATGCCAGGTAAATATGAGTTGGATGCAACTCGCATTGCTAAACACACAGCTTCACAATGTACACCAGACACTGCTGCACATTAACACTGCCACTTTTCTGGACATTTAAATTTAGTTTTCCATTCATAATTATGAACATTCATACATGCCTTTTCATGTATTACAGTGATGTCATCATCCTTTGATGTGATGTCATCGTCCTTTGATGTGATGTCATCGTCCTTTGATGTGATGTCATCGTCCTTTGATGTTTTCACACATTCTGGAACAATAGCCTAGTTTGGATAGACACATTGAAGCGTGCTGCCACAATACACTCAAAGTTGACTTCTCTACTAAGTTGGATATTTGTAACATCCATATTTTTTTCTTCAAAATAATGCTTCTTTTCAAGAATATATCTGGTATTGATCTGTAGTTGCTTTTAACTTTAAAAACAAATTATTGTCTTAACATACTTGATCATTGTATCTCCCATGCCAGGTAAATATGAGTTGGATGCAACTCGCATTGCTCAACACACAGCTTCACAATGTACACCAGACACTGCTGCACAGCAACACTGCCACTTTTCTGGACATTTAAATTTAGTTTTCCATACATCATTTTGAACATTCATACATGCCTTTTCATGTATTACAGTGATGTCATCATCCTTTAATGATATGTCATCGTCCTTTGATGTGATGACATCGTCCTTTGATGTTTTCACACATTCTGGAACATGAGTCTAGTTTGGGTATACATTTCAAGCGTGCTGCTAAAATACACTCACAGTACACAGTTTTTACTCTGTTGGCTATTTGTAAAATGCATATATTTTTCTTCAAAATAATGCTTCTTTTCAAGAATATGGCTGGTATTGAACTGTATATCTTTATAACTATAAAAAAATGATTTTCATAACATACTTGATCATTGTATCTCCCATGCCAGGTAAATATGAGTTGGATGCAACTGGCATTGCTCAACACACAGCTTCACAACGGTCACCAGACACTGCTGCGAAGCAATACTGCCACTTTTCTGGACATTTAAATTTTGTTTTCCATACGTCATTTTGAATATTCATACATATCCTTTTAAGTATGACAGTGATGTCATCGTCCTTTGATGTGATGTCATCGTCCTTTGATGTGATGTCTTCGTCCTTTGATGTGATGTCATCGTCCTTTGATGTTTTCACACATTCTGGAACATTAGGCTAGTTTGGATAGACACATTGAAGCGTGCTGCCACAATACACTCACAGTTGACTTCTCTTCTCAGTTGGATATTTGTAACATCCATATTTTTTTCTTCAAAATAATGCTTCTTTTCAAGAATATATCTGGTATTGATCTGTAGTTGTTTTTAACTTTAAAAACAAATTATTGTCTTAACATACTTGATCATTGTATCTCCCATGCCAGGTAAATATGAGTTGGATGCAACTCGCATTGCTAAACACACAGCTTCACAATGTACACCAGACACTGCTGCACATTAACACTGCCACTTTTCTGGACATTTAAATTTAGTTTTCCATTCATAATTATGAACATTCATACATGCCTTTTCATGTATTACAGTGATGTCATCATCCTTTGATGTGATGTCATCGTCCTTTGATGTGATGTCATCGTCCTTTGATGTGATGTCATCGTCCTTTGATGTTTTCACACATTCTGGAACAATAGCCTAGTTTGGATAGACACATTGAAGCGTGCTGCCACAATACACTCAAAGTTGACTTCTCTACTAAGTTGGATATTTGTAACATCCATATTTTTTTCTTCAAAATAATGCTTCTTTTCAAGAATATATCTGGTATTGATCTGTAGTTGCTTTTAACTTTAAAAACAAATTATTGTCTTAACATACTTGATCATTGTATCTCCCATGCCAGGTAAATATGAGTTGGATGCAACTCGCATTGCTCAACACACAGCTTCACAATGTACACCAGACACTGCTGCACAGCAACACTGCCACTTTTCTGGACATTTAAATTTAGTTTTCCATACATCATTTTGAACATTCATACATGCCTTTTCATGTATTACAGTGATGTCATCATCCTTTAATGATATGTCATCGTCCTTTGATGTGATGACATCGTCCTTTGATGTTTTCACACATTCTGGAACATGAGTCTAGTTTGGGTATACATTTCAAGTGTGCTGCTAAAATACACTCACAGTACACAGTTTTTACTCTGTTGGATATTTGTAAAATGCATATATTTTTCTTCAAAATAATGCTTCTTTTCAAGAATATGGCTGGTATTGATCTGTGTATCTTTATAACTATAAAAAAATGTTTTCATAACATACTTGATCATTGTATCTCCCATGCCAGGTAAATATGAGTTGGATGCAACTGGCATTGCTCAACACACAGCTTCACAACGGTCACCAGACACTGCTGCACAGCAATACTGCCACTTTTCTGGCCATTTAAATTTTGTTTTCCATACGTCATTTTGAATATTCATACATATCCTTTTAAGTATGACAGTGATGTCATCGTCCTTTGATGTGATGTCATCGTCTTTTGATGTGATGTCATCGTCCTTTGATGTGATGTCATCGTCTTTTGATGTTTTCACACATTCTGGAACATTAGGCTAGTTTGGATAGACACATTAAAGCGTGCTGCCACAATACACTCACAGTTGACTTCTCTTCTCAGTTGGATATTTGTAACATCCATATTTTTTTCTTCAAAATAATGCTTCTTTTCAAGAATATATCTGGTATTGATCTGTAGTTGTTTTTAACTTTAAAAACAAATTATTGTCTTAACATACTTGATCATTGTATCTCCCATGCCAGGTAAATATGAGTTGGATGCAACTCGCATTGCTCAACACACAGCTTCACAATGTACACCAGACACTGCTGCACATTAACACTGCCACTTTTCTGGACATTTAAATTTAGTTTTCCATTCATAATTATGAACATTCATACATGCCTTTTCATGTATTACAGTGATGTCATCATCCTTTGATGTGATGTCATCGTCCTTTGATGTGATGTCATCGTCCTTTGATGTGATGTCATCGTCCTTTGATGTTTTCACACATTCTGGAACAATAGCCTAGTTTGGATAGACACATTGAAGCGTGCTGCCACAATACACTCAAAGTTGACTTCTCTACTAAGTTGGATATTTGTAACATCCATATTTTTTTCTTCAAAATAATGCTTCTTTTCAAGAATATATCTGGTATTGATCTGTAGTTGTTTTTAACTTTAAAAACAAATTATTGTCTTAACATACTTGATCATTGTATCTCCCATGCCAGGTAAATATGAGTTGGATGCAACTCGCATTGCTCAACACACAGCTTCACAA
Organism: Sebastes schlegelii; assembly: GCA_014673565.1. Taxonomy (NCBI): domain Eukaryota; kingdom Metazoa; phylum Chordata; class Actinopteri; order Perciformes; family Sebastidae; genus Sebastes; species Sebastes schlegelii. The sequence continues at coordinate 28,158 of VHQL01001414.1, forward strand.
TGTACACCAGACACTGCTGCACAGCAACACTGCCACTTTTCTGGACATTTAAATTTAGTTTTCCATACATCATTTTGAACATTCATACATGCCTTTTCATGTATTACAGTGATGTCATCATCCTTTAATGATATGTCATCGTCCTTTGATGTGATGACATCGTCCTTTGATGTTTTCACACATTCTGGAACATGAGTCTAGTTTGGGTATACATTTCAAGCGTGCTGCTAAAATACACTCACAGTACACAGTTTTTACTCTGTTGGATATTTGTAAAATGCATATATTTTTCTTCAAAATAATGCTTCTTTTCAAGAATATGGCTGGTATTGATCTGTGTATCTTTATAACTATAAAAAAATGTTTTCATAACATACTTGATCATTGTATCTCCCATGCCAGGTAAATATGAGTTGGATGCAACTGGCATTGCTCAACACACAGCTTCACAACGGTCACCAGACACTGCTGCACAGCAATACTGCCACTTTTCTGGCCATTTAAATTTTGTTTTCCATACGTCATTTTGAATATTCATACATATCCTTTTAAGTATGACAGTGATGTCATCGTCCTTTGATGTGATGTCATCGTCTTTTGATGTGATGTCATCGTCCTTTGATGTGATGTCATCGTCTTTTGATGTTTTCACACATTCTGGAACATTAGGCTAGTTTGGATAGACACATTAAAGCGTGCTGCCACAATACACTCACAGTTGACAATCTGTACTCAGTTGGATATTTGTAACATACATATTTTTTTCTTCAAAATAATGCTTCTTTTCAAGAATATGGCTGGTATTGATCTGTGTATCTTTATAACTATAAAAAAATTTTTTCATAACATACTTGATCATTGTATCTCCCATGCCAGGTAAATATGAGTTGGATGCAACTGGCATTGCTCAACACACAGCTTCACAACGGTCACCAGACACTGCTGCGCAGCAATACTGCCACTTTTCTGGCCATTTAAATTTTGTTTTCCATACGTCATTTTGAATATTCATACATATCCTTTTAAGTATGACAGTGATGTCATCGTCCTTTGATGTGATGTCATCGTCCTTTGATGTGATGTCATCGTCCTTTGATGTAATGTCTTCGTCTTTTGATGTGATGTCATCGTCCTTTGATGTGATGTCATCGTCTTTGATGTTTTCACACATTCTGGAACATTAGGCTAGTTTGGATAGACACATTGAAGCGTGCTGCCACAATACACTCAAAGTTGACTTCTCTACTCAGTTGGATATTTGTAACAACCATATTTTTTTCTTCAAAATAATGCTTCTTTTCAAGAATATATCTGATATTGATCTATAGTTGTTTTTAACTTTAAAAACAAATTATTGTCTTAACATACTTGATCATTGTATCTGCCATGCCAGGTAAATATGAGTTGGATGCAAATCGCATTGCTCAACACACAGCTTCACAATGTACACCAGACACTGCTGCACAGCAACACTGCCACTTTTCTGGACATTTAAATTTAGTTTTCCATTCATAATTATGAACATTCATACATGCCTTTTCATGTATTACAGTGATGTCATCATCCTTTAATGATATGTCATCGTCCTTTGATGTGATGTCATCGTCCTTTGATGTGATGTCATCGTCCTTTGATGTTTTCACACATTCTGGAACATTAGGCTTGTTTGGGTATACATTTGAAGCATGCTGCTAAAATACACTCACAGTAGACAATCTCTACTCAGTTGGATATTTGTAACATATATATATTTTTCTTCAAAATAATGCATCTTTTCAAGAATATGGCTGGTATTGATCTGTATATCTTTATAACTATAAAAAAATGATTTTCATAACATACTTGATCATTGTATCTTCCATGCCAGGTAAATATGAGTTGGATGCAACTGGCATTGCTCAACACACAGCTTCACAACGGTCACCAGACACTGCTGCGAAGCAATACTGCCACTTTTCTGGACATTTAAATTTTGTTTTCCATACGTCATTTTGAATATTCATACATATCCTTTTATGTAATACAGTGATGTCATCGTCCTTTGATGTGATGTAATCGTCCTTTGATGTGATGTCTTCGTCCTTTGATGTGATGTCATCGTCTTTGATGTGATGTCATCGTCCTTTGATGTTTTCACACATTCTGGAACATTAGGCTAGTTTGGATAGACACATTGAAGCGTGCTGCCACAATACACTCACAGTTGACTTCTCTTCTCAGTTGGATATTTGTAACATCCATATTTTTTTCTTCAAAATAATGCTTCTTTTCAAGAATATATCTGGTATTGATCTGTAGTTGTTTTTAACTTTAAAAACAAATTATTGTCTTAACATACTTGATCATTGTATCTCCCATGCCAGTTAAATATGAGTTGGATGCAACTCGCATTGCTCAACACACAGCTTCACAATGTACACCAGACACTGCTGCACAGCAACACTGCCACTTTTCTGGACATTTAAATTTAGTTTTCCATTCATAATTATGAACATTCATACATGCCTTTTCATGTATTACAGTGATGTCATCATCCTTTGATGTGATGTCATCGTCCTTTGATGTGATGTCATCGTCCTTTGATGTGATGTCATCGTCCTTTTGATGTTTTCACACATTCTGGAACAATAGCCTAGTTTGGATAGACACATTGAAGCATGCTGCCACAATACACTCACAGTTGACAATCTCTACTCAGTTGGATATTTGTAACATACATATTTTTTTCTTCAAAATAATGCTTCTTTTCAAGAATATGGTTTGTATTAATCTGTATTTGTTTTTAACTTTTTTAAAAATTATTGTCATAAAATACTTGATCATTGTATCTCCCATGCAAGGTAAATATGAGTTGGATGCAACGAGCATTGCTCAACACACAGCTTACCAACGTACACCAGACACTGCTGCACAGCAACACTGCCACTTTTCTGGACATTTAAATTGAGTTTTCCATACGTCATTTTGAATATTCATACATATCCTTTTATGTATTACAGTGATGTCATCGTCCTTTGTTGTGATGTCATCGTCCTTTGATGTGATGTCATCATCTTTTGATGTTTTCACACATTCTGGAACATTAGTCTAGTTTGGATAGAAACATTGAAGCGTGCTGCCACAATACACTCACAGTTGACAATCTCTACTCAGTTGGATATTTGTAACATACATATTTTTTTCTTCAAAATAATGTTTTTTTTTCAAGAATATGGCTGGTATTAATCTGTATTTGTTTACAACTTTAAAAAAAAAATGTGCTGTCATGAAATACTTGATCATTGTATCTCCCATGCCAGGTAAACATGAGTTGGATGCAACTCGCATTGCTCAACACACAACGTACACCAGACACTGCTGCACAGCAACACTGCCACTTTTCTGTACATTTAAATTTAGTTTTCCATACATCATTTCGAATATTCATACATATCCCTTTATTTATTTCAGTGATGTCATCGTCCTTTGATGTGATGTCATCGTCCTTTGATGTGATGTCATCGTCCTATGATGTGATGTCATCATCTTTTGATTTGATGTCATCGTCCTATGATGTGGTGTCATCGTCCTTTGATGTTTTCACACATTCTGGAACATTAGGCTAGTATGGATAGACACATTGAAGAGTGCTGCCACAGTACACTCAAAGTTGACAATCTCTACTCAGTTGGATACTTGTAACATACATGTTTTTTTCTTCAAAATAATGCTTCTTTTCAAGAATATGGCTGGTATTAATCTGTATTTGTTTTTAACTTTAAAAAAAATGTATTGTCATGAAATACTTGATCATTGTATCTCCCATGCCAGGTAAATATCAGTTGGCTGCAACTCGAATTGCTCAACACACAGCTTCACAATGTACACCAGACACTGCTGCACAGCAACACTGCCACTTTTCTGGACATTTAAATTTAGTTTTCCATACATCATTTCGAATATTTATACATATCCTTTTATTTATTTCAGTGATGTCATGGTACTCTGATGTAATGTCTTCGTCCTATGATGTGATGTCATCATCATTTGATGTGATGTCATCATCTTTTGATGTTTTCACACATTCTGGAACATTAGTCTAGTTTGGATAGAAACATTGAAGCGTGCTGCCACAATGCACTCACAGTTGACAATCTCTACTCAGTTGGATATTTGTAACATACATATTTTTTTTTCAAAATAATGCTTCTTTTCAAGAATATGGCTGGTTTTAATCTGTATTTGTTTTTAACTTTAAAAAAAAAATGTACTGTCATGAAATACTTGATCATTGTATCTCCCATGCCAGGTAAACATGAGTTGGATGCAACTCGCATTGCTCAACACACAACATACACCAGACACTGCTGCACAGCAACACTGCCACTTCTCTGTACATTTAAATTTAGTTTTTCATACATCATTTCGAATATTCATACATATCCCTTTATTTATTTCAGTGATGTCATCGTCCTCTGATGTGATGTCATCGTCCTTTGATGTGATGTCATCGTCCTTTGATGTGATGTCATCGTCCTATGATGTGATGTCATCATCTTTTGATTTGATGTCATCGTCCTATGATGTGGTGTCATTGTCCTTTGATGTTTTCACACATTCTGGAACATTAGGCTAGTTTGGATAGACACATTGAAACGTGCTGCCACAATACACTCACAGTTGACAATCACTACTCAGTTGGATATTTGTAACATACATATTTTTTCTTCAAAATAATGTTTCTTTTCAAGAACATGGCTGGTATTAATCTGTATTTGTTTTAACTTTAAAGGTCTCATATTATGCTCATTTCCAGGTTAATAGATGTATTTTAATGTTGCACTAGAACATGTTT
>VHQL01001418.1:0-25111 GCA_014673565.1 Sebastes schlegelii
ATATGGATGTTACAAATATCCAACTGAGTAGAGAAGTCAACTGTGAGTGTATTGTGGCAGCACGCTTCAATATGTCTATCCAAAATAGCCTAATGTTCCAGAATGTGTGACAACATCAAAGGACGATGACATCACATCAAAGGACGATGACATCACATCAAAGGACGATGACATCACATGAAAGGACGAAGACATCATATCAAAGGACGATGACATCACATCAAAGGACGATGACATCACATCAAAGGACGATGACGTCACTGTCATACTTAAAAGGATATGTATGAATATTCAAAATGACGTATGGAAACAAAATTAAATGTCCAGAAAGTGGCAGCATTGCTGCGCAGCAGTGTTTGGTGACCGTTGTGAAGCTGTGTGTTGAGCAATGCCAGTTGCATTCAACTAATATTTACCTGGCATGGGAGATACAATGATCAAGTATGTTATGAAAATCATTTTTTTATAGTTATAAATATATACAGATCAATACCAGCCATATTCTTGAAAGAAGCATTATTTTGAAGAAAAATATATGTATGTTACAACATATCCAACTGAGTAAAGATTGTCTACTGTGAGTGTATTTTAGCAGCACGCTTCAAAATGTATACCCAAAACTAGCCTAATGTTCCAGAATGTGTGAAAACATCAAAGGACGATGTCATCACATCAAAGGACGATGTCATCACATCAAAGGACGATGACATATCATTAAAGGATGATGATATCACTGTAATACATGAAACGGCATGTATGAATTTTCAAAATGATGTATGGAAAACTAAATTTAAATGTCCAGAAAAGTAGCAGTGTTGCTGTGCAGGAGTGTCTGGTGTACATTGTGAAGCTGTGTTGAGCAATGCGAGTTGCATCCAACTCATATTTACCTGGCATGGGAGATACAATGATCAAGTATGTTAAGACAATAATTTGTTTTTAAAGTTAAAAACAACTACAGATCAATACCAGATATATTGTTAAAAAAGCATTATTTTGAAGAAAAAAATATGGATGTTACAAATATCCAACTGAGTAGAGAAGTCAACTGTGAGTGTATTGTGGCAGCACGCTTCAATGTGTCTATCCAAACTAGCCTAATGTTCCAGAATGTGTGAAAACATCAAAGGACGATGACATCACATCAAAGGACGATGACATCACATCAAAGGACGAAGACATCACATCAAAGGACGATGACATCACATCAAAGGACGATGACATCACATCAGAGGACGATGACATCACTGAAATAAATAAAAGGATATGTATGAATATTCGAAATGATGTATGGAAAACTAAATTTAAATGTATAGAAAAGTGGCAGTGTTGCTGTGCAGCAGTGTCTGGTGTATGTTGTGTGTTGAGCAATGCGAGTTGCATACAACTCATATTTACCTGGCATGGGAGATACAATGATCAAGTATTTCATGACAATAAATTTTTTTTAAAGTTAAAAACAAATACAGATTAATACCAGCCATATTATTGAAAAGAAGCATTATTTTGAAGAAAAAAATATGTATGTTACAAATATCCAACTGAGTAGAGATTGTTAACTGTGAGTGTATTTTAGCAGCACGCTTCAAATGTCTACCCAAACTAGCCTAATGTTCCAGAATGTTTGAAAAAATCTAAGGATGATTTCATCACATCAAAGGACGATGACATCTAATCGAAGGACGATGACATCACTGTAATACATGATGAATATATGTATGAATATTCGAAATGACGTATGGAAAACTACATTTAAATGTCCAGAAAAGTTGCAGTATTGCTGTGCAGCAGTGTCTGGTGACCGTTGTGCGAGTTGCATCCAACTCCTGTTTACCTGGCATGGGAGATACAATGATCAAGTATTTCATGACAATACATTTTTTTTAATGTTAAAAACAAATACAGATTAATACCATTCATATTCTTGAAAAGAAGCATTATTTTGAAGAAAAAAATATGTATGTTACAAATATCCAACTGAGTAGAGAAGTCAACTGTGAGTGTATTGTGGCAGCACGCTTCAATATGTCTATCCAAAATAGCCTAATATTCCAGAATGTGTGACAACATCAAAAGACGATGACATCACTGTCATACTTAAAAGGATATGTATGAATATTCAAAATGACGTATGGAAAACAAAATTTAAATGTCCAGAAAAGTGGCAGTATTGCTTCGCAGTAGTGTCTGGTGACCGTTGTGAAGCTGTGTGTTGAGCAATGCCAGTTGCATCCAACTCATATTTACCTGGCATGGGAGATACAATGATCAAGTATGTTATGAAAATCATTTTTTTATAGCTATAAAGATATACAGATCAATACCAGCCATATTCTTGAAAAGAAGCATTATTTTGAAGAAAAATATATGTATGTTACAAATATCCAACTGAGTAAAGATTGTCTACTGTGAGTGTATTTTAGCAGCACGCTTCAAATGTATACCCAAACTAGCCTAATGTTCCAGAATGTGTGAAAACATCAAAGGACGATGTCATCACATCAAAGGACGATGTCATCACATCAAAGGACGATGACATATCATTAAAGGACGAAGACATCACATCAAAGGACGATGACATCACAACAAAAGACGATGACATCACATCAAAGGATGATGACATCACATCATAGGACGAAGACATCACATCAGAGTACGATGACATCACTGAAATAAATAAAAGGATATGTATGAATATTCGAAATGATGTATGGAAAACTAAATTTAAATGTACAGAAAAGTGGCAGTGTTGCTGTGCAGCAGTGTCTGGTGTACATTGTGAAGCTGTGTTTTGAGCAATGCCAGTTGCATCCAACTCATATTTACCTGGCATGGGAGATACAATGATCAAGTATGTTAAGACAATAATTTGTTTTTAAAGTTAAAAACAACTACAGATCAACTGAAACTGCTGGCTAAGGATAAACGTAAATACAGTAAGATTGTTATTCACGTCGGCGGTAATGACACTCGGTTACGTCGATCGGAGGTCACTAAAGTTAATGTCCAATCGGTGTGTGCATACGCAAAAACAATGTCCGACTCCGTAGTTTTCTCTGGTCCCCTCCCCAACCTGACCAGTGACGACATGTATAGCCGCATGAAGTCATTCCAAAGCTGGCTGTCGTGGTGGTGTCCAGCAAACGATTTGGGCTTCATTGACAATTGGAACCCTTTCTGGGGAATTCCTGGTCTGATTAGGAGAGACGGCATTCATCCTACTTTGGATGGTGCGGCTCTCTTATCCAGAAATCTGACCAAGATTGTTGGTGGAACAAATCCATGACAAACCAGAGGTCATTCCAGGACGCAGAGCTGCAGTCTTACACACTTCTCTGCGCTTCCACTAGAGCAGTTACCCACCCATAGCTTAACCCCAAACCTAACTGAGACTGTGTCTGCCCCACCTAAATTAATTAAATCAAAAGTAAACAGAAGAGGAGCTAAACATAATAATCTAATAAAATCTAACACTAGCACTGCAATAAAGCAACAAAACAGGAGAATTAAATGTGGACTCTTAAATATCAGATCTCTGTCATCTAAAACTCTACTAGTAAATGATTTAATATCAGATAATCACATTGATTTATTTTGTCTTACTGAAACCTGGCTGTGTCAGGAAGAATATGTCAGCCTAAACGAATCCACTCCCCCGAGTCATATTAATACTCACATTCCTCGAGACACCGGCCGAGGAGGTGGAGTTGCAGCCATCTTCGATTCAAGCCTATTAATAAACCCTAAAACTAAACTAAATTATAACTCATTTGAAAGCCTTGTTCTTAGTCTTTCACACCCAACCTGGAAAGTACTACAGCCAATTTTATTTGTTATAGTGTACCGCGCTCCAGGCCCATATTCTGAATTTCTATCTGAATTCTCAGAGTTTCTGTCATGGCACACATTCTGTAGCCTTTACATTCATTTTATGTAGCACCACCTTGTGGCAGTTTGTTGTAACTGTAAAGTGTTTTCTCAGTGGTCAGTTCAGATCATGTGATCAAGGGTTAAAGGTCAACCAGGAAATGCTGTAGTGTGTAAGAATTTCTCCATGCGGTCAGACCGAAGGCTTCTTTCCCTTTTTCCCTTACGTTTGTGCCTTGGAGAGCCTTTGCTTGTAAGTGTTGCTACTTTTTCTGTGTTTTATGTTAATGTGCATATAAATAATTTGGACTTCATATGTTTGGATTAAAAACAAAGTAATTTGTGATAATTTCATTTGCTAAGGTTAAAAATGCTAAGCTAAGCTAAAAATGTAGCTTCTTGTCATAGTGTGTGCATGGAGGTTATTTATAAGCAATGTAAATTCATTTGTGCTGTATTTTGAGAACAGTTTGTAACAAAGCATTGTATATTTGTATTGTTTCAGTTTTACAAAAAAGAAAGAAGAAGAGAAAAAAGGACTCAGTAAAACACTTGAACTTTACTCCTGTCTTCGACTTCTCTGAATCCTTATTGTTAGCTATCTGTCAGTTTTTGCGTAAGTGCAACACGCATCAGGGACAGAATAGTAAAAAAGCAACCTCACAGCGGGTACTACATTACAAGGAAAGCAGCTTCACCTCAAGCATTCCTCGCTCATCATCAAGCTTCATACGCCCAGACGGCATCAGCATACATGATGGCAGAGAAAGCACTTGAGATTGAAGATGCAACGGAGCAAAGCCAAGCAATGGAGACAAGATCCATAGCCTCCATTTCGACAAGTGGATCGAGTAGCTCGTCAGCTAGCGTAGCCGCTGCCAAGGCTCGTGCCAAGCTGGAGGCCACCCGAGCCAAGGCGGAATTTCTCAAGAAGGAATCTGAAGTTATGATTGAAAAGGCTCAATTGAAAGTGACAGAAGCTCGTATGGAAGCCACTCTAGCAGCTTTAAAACATGAAAGTGAGTTAGCTGCAGCCATCGCTGAGACGAAGGTGCTGGAAGCAGCAGCAGAAAGTGAGCGTGGGGACAAAAACTCAGATGTAAGAGAGGCCTCTGAACGCACTCGCAACTACATCCTGTGTCAGTCCCAGCTAGAGTCAATATCTCCTGTAGGGGCGGAGCCATATCAACCACCTCTAGAGCCCATCATCCATGAATTCAGATCTGAGACACCATTGAGGCAGCTTCACTCTACAGCTCGAAATGTCAGAGCTCCTCGTGAAAAGCTTAGCGACAATGATATAACACAGCAGCCTCAGAGGCCAACACCAGTTAATCATCACAACCCCTCAGCATCGCCATTCACGCCTTCACCTATTAAGACTACGCCACAGCCACCGCTCAACAAAGATAACGACATGAGTGATGTCGCTAGGTACTTAGCACGCCGTGAACTCATTAACTCAGGACTCACCAAGTTTGACGATCGTCCCGAGAACTATTGGGCGTGGAAGTCATCTTACATAAACGCCATACAGGGATTGCACCTATCAGCTAGTGAGCAGCTAGACCTTCTGTCAAAATGGTTGGGAGAACAGTCTGCCCATCATGTGAGGAGGATTCGAGCCGTGCACGTAGGTAACCCCGTAACAGGCTTAAGAAAGGCCTGGGAGCGCATAGAAGACTGCTATGGCTCTCCGGAGGTTGTTGAAAAGTCTTTCTTCGACAGGATTGACAACTTTCCAAAGATTAATATCAAAGACAATGTAAAACTGCGGGAGCTAGGAGATCTCCTACAGGAGGTGGAGTGCGCTAAATGTGAAGGTTATTTAGCTGGACTTACCTATCTCGACACCGCACGTGGTGTAGCACCCATAGTAGACAAGTTACCTTATAGTCTTCAGGAGAAGTGGATGGCTCAAGGTTCCCACTACAAAGCTGTACACCATGTTGCCTTTCCTCCATTCACGTTCTTCTGTGACTTCATCTGCAGAGAGGCACGGACTCGCAATGATCCAAGCTTTGCCTTTTCATCAGCAAACCACAGTTCGTCGAAACTAGAACAGCCAGCCAAATGGCAAAGGAAAAGCTCAGTCTACACCCACAAGACAGAGGTTTTGCCAGATACTGTGAGTCAGACCAGCAGTTCAAATAGTGATTTGGACGATGTTGATAAGAAATGCCCACTTCATAATAAGCCCCATCCTCTCAAACGCTGCAGGGGGTTTAGAAGCAAGCCTCTAGAGGAGCGTAAGACTTTCATAAAAGAAAACGGCATATGCTTCAGATGCTGTGCTACAACCACTCATCTGGCCAAGAACTGCAAAGCAGCCATCAAATGTCAGGAATGTGACAGCGATGCTCACATTGCAGCTCTCCATCCAGGACCACCTCCTTGGACCTCAACCGAGCATGGCGGGGAGAGAGAATCTGAACCACTTCAACCCGCTGTCACTTCGAAGTGCACCGACGTCTGTGGAGATGGTAGAAGTGCAAGGTCCTGCTCGAAGATCTGCCTAGCTAAGGTTTACCCAGAGGGCCGCCCAGAGAAGGCAATCAAGCTCTATGTAATCTTAGATGATCAGAGCAACAGATCGCTTGCCAGAACTGAGTTCTTTGACCTGATGCATGTCAAGGGAGCAAATTCGGCATACACCCTACGCACTTGTGCAGGTGTGACAGAGACCGCAGGGAGGAGGGCCACAGGTTTCATTGTGGAGTCCTTAGATGGAGCGACGAAGGTGAAACTGCCAACTTTGATCGAATGCAACAATATGCCAGACGACAGGGCTGAAATACCAACTCCTGAGGCAGCGCAGTGGCATATTCACCTAAGGCCCATTTCTCATCGCATTCCTCCACTGGATCCGGAAGCTCAGATTCTTCTTCTCCTGGGTCGTGACATCCTCCAGGTCCACAAAGTGCGCGAACAACGGAATGGACCCACCAACACCCCCTACGCACAAAGACTCGACCTTGGCTGGGTCGTGGTAGGAGATGTCTGCCTAGGATCAGTGCACAGGCCAGTAGCCGTAAGTACTTACCGCACCCATGTACTTGACAATGGACGTCCTACCCTTCTTCCTCCATGTCCTAACCGGTTCAGTGTCAAGGAGAAGTTCAGTGTCAAGCCTCCACCTGAAGTTTCTCTATTGTGCGACACTCTCATCTTCGGTGACTGTGCCATAGGAAGCACCATCTTCAACAGGTCAGAGAATGACGACAAAATCGGACTATCTATCGAAGACAGACTCTTTTTGGAAATCATGGATAGAGAGATGTCCATGGACGACAGCAACAGTTGGGTGGCACCGCTCCCATTCAGAACACCACGCCAGCGGCTCCCCAACAATAAAGACCAGGCAGTAACACGCCTAAATTCTCTTCTACGCACACTGGAGAAGAAACCCGAGATGAAGACTCACCTTGTTGCCTTCATGCAGAACATTTTTGATCGTGACCACGCTGAGGTAGCCCCTCCCCTGCAAGAAGGCCAGGAGTGTTGGTACTTGCCTATCTTCGGGGTGTACCATCCACAGAAGCCAGGTCAGATCAGAGCTGTCTTCGACTCCAGCGCGCAAAAGCAAGGCATCTCTCTGAACGATGTTCTCCTCTCTGGTCCAGACTTAAACAACAGTCTACTTGGAGTTCTACTGCGTTTCAGACGGGAACAAGTGGCCGTGACTGCAGACATCGAGCAGATGTTCCACAGTTTCATCGTAAGGGAGGACAGCAGGGATTTTCTTCGTTTTCTCTGGTTCAAGGACAACGACACTAGCAAAGAGGTCATCGAATACCGCATGAGAGTGCACGTGTTTGGGAACAGCCCGTCTCCTGCTGTGGCCATTCATGGTCTCCGACGCGCAGCTGCCCACGGTGAAGAGGAGTGTGGATCCGATGCCAAGCGCTTTGTTGAGAGACAGTTTTATGTCGACGACGGACTTATGTCAATGCCCACAGCCTGCTGAAGCCATCGACCTGTTAGCGCGGACACAGGAGATGCTTGCCACCTCAAATCTGAGACTTCACAAGTTTGCTTCTAACAGCAAGGAAGTAATGGATGCGTTCCCCACTGAGGATCGCGCAAAGCAACTCAAGGACCTTGACCTCGATGTTGATCCTATTCCCGTCCAACGTAGCCTCGGACTAAGCTGGGATCTGAAAAGGGACGTATTTATCTTCCGTGTAGCTGACACCAGGAAGCCTTTTACACGGCGAGGGATACTCGCTACAGTCAACAGTCTCTTCGACCCACTTGGATTTGCCGCACCTATCACCATCCAGGGAAAGTTCCTGCTAAGAGAATTAGCAAGTGAGGCTCTTGACTGGGATTCCCCTCTCCCTGAAGGTAAGGAAGAGGAATGGAACACCTGGAGAAAATCACTGCATGATCTTGAGCAGCTGGAGATTCCCAGACCATATGCTGCCACCACCCTTTCTACAGCTCTGAGAAAGGAACTCCACATTTTCTCAGATGCTTCTGTCAAAGCAATTGGTGCAGTTGCATACCTCCGTGTCATCGACAGAGACGGAGCATGTCACGCTGGATTTGTCCTTGGTAAGGCGAAGCTAGCTCCACAAGCTGCTCATACCATTCCCAGGCTGGAACTGGGAGCTGCCGTTCTAGCCGCAGAGATAGCTGAGATCATCACAAGTGAACTGGACTCCACCCTAGATGCCGTGGAGTTCTACTCAGATAGCAGAGTTGTCCTGGGATATATCTACAACCAGACAAGACGTTTTTATGTGTATGTCAGTAACAGGGTACAGCAAATCAGGAAGGTCTCGAGCCCAGCACAATGGCATTATGTCTCTACAAGCCATAACCCTGCAGACCACGCGACTCGCTCTGTACCAGCAGCTCTGTTGAGCAGTACCACCTGGCTCACAGGACCTGCTTTCCTGTCGCATACCAAACAAGAACCATATCCGGAAGAGGACAGGTTCGACCTCATTGATCCAGATATAGATGTGGAAGTTCGTTCTCTTGTCACCACTGTATCTACTGAGAGCTCCTATCTAGGATCCCAGCGCTTCGAGCGATTCTCTTCATGGAGATCACTAGTGAGAGCCATAGCTTCACTCATACATATCGTCCAGTCTTATAAAGAGACAGATGGCCATGACAGAACCTGCAAAACATGGCACCACTGCACACAGCCTCGCACGGTGGAGGAACTGTTACAAGCAGAAGCAGTCATATTAAAGAGCGTGCAGGGTAAGGCTTACAAAGAAGAGCTTGCCTGCATTGCTAATGGAAAAGACATTCCAAGAAACAGTGCTCTGAAGAAACTGAACCCGTACCTGGATGAAGGAGGCCTCCTCAGGATAGGAGGCCGGCTCAAACATGCTGATCTGGACTATAAAGAGAAGTACCCTTTGATTGTTCCAGGCTGCAGCCATGTCGCAAAACTGCTAGTGCAACACTACCATGATCGAGTCAAACATCAGGGTCGTGTGTTCACCGAAGCCGCTGTTCGCACTGCAGGGTATTGGATTGTTGGTGTCAGAAAGCGTATCAACAGCATCCTTCACAAATGTGTGACATGCAGCAAGCTTCGTGGGAAGGTAACCGAACAGAAGATGGCCGACTTACCCATCGATCGCCTCAGCACTGAACCACCGTTCACATATGTTGGGCTGGACACGTTTGGTCCTTGGACAGTTGTCGCACGACGTACGCGAGGAGGGCAGGCACAAAACAAGAGGTGGGCCATTCTCTTCACCTGCATGAGTACTCGTGCTATACACATCGAGCTGATTGACTGCATGGATTCATCAACTTTCATAAATGCCTTGAGAAGGTTTTTTGCTCTGCGAGGACCTGCCAAGCAGATTCGCTCAGATTGTGGGACCAACTTCATAGGGGCCTGTAAAGAGCTGGAAATCCTGCTGGCTGATCCGAGTGAACCCAGAGTGAGGAAGTATCTTAGTGAAGAGGGCTGTTCATGGCTCTTCAATCCGCCTCATGCATCTCACATGGGAGGAGTCTGGGAGCGGATGATAGGTGTCTCCAGACGCATACTAGATTCCATGTTGCAGCAGACCAGCTCCTCTCGCTTGACACATGATGTGCTGTCTACCCTGATGGCTGAAATCACAGGTATCGTCAATTCAAGACCACTTACTCCGATCTCAACGGACCCAGACTCACCTTTCTTGTTGACACCAGCTATGATCCTCACTCAAAAGGCCTGCACTCTCCTCCCCCCACCAGGCGATTTCAAGGAATCTGACCTCCACAGACAACAATGGAGGCAGGTGCAGCATCTTGCCAACACCTTCTGGAGTAGATGGAGGCGCGAATACCTGGCAACACTTCAGAGTCGAAGTAAATGGCAAGAGGAACGACAAAACCTGAAGGAGGGTGATGTGGTCCTTCTTAAAGATGCTCAAGCCAAGCGCAACGAATGGCCTATGGCCCTTGTGATCAAGGCAATAGCCTGCAGTGATGGAAGAGTCAGAAAGGTTGAGCTAAGGGTCGCAAGACATGGGACAATCAAGACTTTCCTCAGACCCGTTTCAGAAACAGTTCTTCTTATGTCGACCAAGGACTGATACTTTTAAGTATTTACTGTGGACATTCCCAATAATTTCAGTTAGTTACATAGTGGTATCTAATTATATACCAGACGGGGAGTGTCATGGCACACATTCTGTAGCCTTTACATTCATTTTATGTAGCACCACCTTGTGGCAGTTTGTTGTAACTGTAAAGTGTTTTCTCAGTGGTCAGTTCAGATCATGTGATCAAGGGTTAAAGGTCAACCAGGAAATGCTGTAGTGTGTAAGAATTTCTCCATGCGGTCAGACAGAAGGCTTCTTTCCCTTTTTCCCTTACGTTTGTGCCTTGGAGAGCCTTTGCTTGTAAGTGTTGCTACTTTTTCTGTGTTTTATGTTAATGTGCATATAAATAATTTGGACTTCATATGTTTGGATTAAAAACAAAGTAATTTGTGATAATTTCATTTGCTAAGGTTAAAAATGCTAAGCTAAGCTAAAAATGTAGCTTCTTGTCATAGTGTGTGCATGGAGGTTATTTATAAGCAATGTAAATTCATTTGTGCTGTATTTTGAGAACAGTTTGTAACAAAGCATTGTATATTTGTATTGTTTCAGTTTTACAAAAAAGAAAGAAGAAGAGAAAAAAGGACTCAGTAAAACACTTGAACTTTACTCCTGTCTTCGACTTCTCTGAATCCTTATTGTTAGCTATCTGTCAGTTTTTGCGTAAGTGCAACACGCATCAGGGACAGAATAGTTTCTATCAAGCTTAGTCCTGAAAACAGATAAAGTCATTATAGTAGGTGATTTTAATATTCATGTGGACGTTGATAATGATAGCCTCAGTACTGCGTTTATCTCTTTATTAGATTCAATTGGTTTCTTGCAGAACGTGCATAAACCCACTCACCGCTTTAACCACACCCTCGACCTCGTTATGTCATATGGCGTTGAAATTGAACATTTCATTGTTTTTCCACAGAACTCTCTTTTATCAGACCATTATTTAATCACTTTTGAATTCTTATTACTAGACTATACACCATTAGATAAAAGTGTGTACACTAGATGTCTATCCGATAGTGTTGTAGCTAAATTTAAGGAAGCGATTCCATCAGCATTAAATTCAATACCATGTCTCAATATAACAGAGGACTTGTATGTTAATTTTAGCCCTACCCAAATTGATCATCTTGTAGATAGTGCTACAGGCTCACTGCGAGTCACACTTGATTCTGTTGCCCCTCTAAAAAAGAAGTTAGTAAAACAAAGGAAGTCAGCTCCATGGTATAACCCTCAAACACGCAAATTAAAGCAAGCATCGAGGAAACTGGAAAGGATATGGCGTTCCACCAAACAGGAAGAATCTCATTTAGTCTGGCAAGATAGTCTTAAAACATATAGGAAGGCTCTCTGTGATACCAGAGCAGCCCATTACTCAGCATTAATAGAGAAAAATAAGAAGAACCCTAGGTTTCTATTCAGCACTGTAGCCAGGCTGACAGAAAGTCACAGCTCTACCGAGCCATGTATTCCTACAACCCTCAGTAGTAGTGACTTCATGAGTTTCTTTAATGATAAAATCATAAGTATTAGAGACAAAATTAATCACCTCCTACCGTCAACTGGTACCAACTTATCCTCAAAATTAGGAACCTTAGAAACAGCTGTACAACCTGATATATATTTAGACTGCTTTTCTCCTATCGATCTCCACAAATTAACCTCACTGATCTCTTCATCTAAACCATCTACCTGTCTCCTAGACCCTATTCCAACTAGACTGCTTAAAGAAGTTTTACCTCTAGTTAGCACCTCTTTACTGGATATGATCAATGTGTCTTTACTAACAGGCTATGTAACACAGTCCTTTAAAGTAGCTGTAATTAAACCTCTTCTTAAAAAGCCCACTCTTGATCCAGAGGTCCTAGCCAATTATAGACCTATATCTAACCTTCCCTTTATCTCCAAAATACTCGAGAAAGTAGTTGCCAGTCAGCTGTGTGACTTTCTACAGAACAATCATTTATTCGAAGATTATCAGTCAGGATTTAGAGTGCACCATAGCACAGAGACAGCACTAGTGAAAATTACAAATGACCTTCTAATGGCATCGGACAAAGGACTTGTCTCTGTCCTTGTCTTGCTAGATCTCAGTGCTGCTTTCGACACCATTGACCATCACATCCTATTACAAAGACTGGAACATTTAATTGGCATTAAAGGAACTGCACTAAGTTGGTTTAAGTCCTATTTATCAGATCGATCTCAGTTTGTACATGTCAACGATGAGTCCTCCATGCACGCCAAAGTTAGTCACGGAGTTCCACAGGGTTCTGTACTTGGACCAATTCTATTTACCTTATATATGCTTCCCTTAGGCAATGTTATTAGAAAACACTCCATAAACTTTCATTGTTATGCAGATGATACCCAATTATATCTATCAATCAAGCCAGACGAAACAAACCAGTTAACTAAACTTCAAGCATGCCTTAAGGACATAAAAACCTGGATGACCTGCAATTTCCTGATGTTAAACTCAGACAAAACTGAAGTTATTGTATTAGGCCCTGAGCACCTCCGAAACAAATTATCTAATGATATAGTTACTTTAGATGGCATTGCCCTGGCCTCCAGCACCACCGTAAGGAATCTGGGAGTTGTCTTCGACCAGGATATGTCCTTTAACTCTCACATAAAACAAACCTCACGGACTGCCTTCTTTCATCTACGTAACATTGCGAAGATCAGGCACATCCTGTGTCAAAATGATGCAGAAAAATTAGTCCGTGCATTTGTTACCTCTAGACTCGATTACTGCAATTCCTTATTATCAGGCTGCTCCAATAAGTCTCTTAAGACTCTCCAGTTGATCCAGAATTCTGCAGCACGTGTACTGACTAGAACTAGAAAAAGAGATCATATTACGCCTGTATTAGCTTCTCTGCACTGGCTGCCTGTAAAATCCAGAATGGATTTTAAAATCGTCCTCCTAACCTACAAAGCGCTAAACGGTCAGGCCCCATCATATCTTAAAGAGCTCATAGTACCCTACTACCCCACTAGAGCACTGCGCTCACAGAATGCAGGGTTACTTGAGGTTCCTAGAGTCTCCAAAAGTAGAATGGGAGCAAGAGCCTTCAGCTATCAAGCTCCTCTTCTCTGGAACCAGCTCCCAGTTTCAGTCCGGGAGGCAGACACCGTCTCTACATTTAAGAGTAGGCTAAAGACTTTCCTCTTTGATAACGCTTATACTTAAGCTGCTATAGGCATAGACTGCCGGGGGACTTCCTATGACACACTGTCATAAGGGACTTCCTATGACACACTGAGCTCCCCTCTCCTTCTGTATATACTCATGTCCCATGTCCATGTTGTTACTAACTTCATTCATTCCCGGGAGTCCTTGTGCCTCCTTGTCTCGCAGCTAACCGTGGAGCGGGGTCACACCTGGAGCGAGGTCATACCTGGAGCGGAATCACACCTGGAGCGAGGTTATACCTGGAGCAGGGGTACACTTGGAGCGGGGTTTCACCTGGATCTTGGTGGTCTCCGGTACTGTGGCTGCATCTGCTGCCGCGTCGGTGCCTGCTTGACACCAACTGCTACCATCCCTAATTAACTACGTCTGTACGAGGGACTACCAATGCTAACGAGGGATTTCCAACACCTAGTGACAATGTGGCAGCCTGGAGAATAACACTTCTCAATCACTGCCAAAGACATCAAGAGCTCCCAGCAAGCATGCTGATGCTGCAGGAACCAACGCACGGGCATCGATCGCAGGGACGTCCCACACCAACACACATGGACGTACTGAGGAGAGATGCTGGACAGTGCTGGCTTTCCGATAGTTGTTATCACTTTTTCCATCCCCCACTGTTGGTTTAGTGTTATCAGTCCTACTTGTATTAGCTATTACAGCTGCTAGACTGCTATTGTGGCTGCTTCTCTATCTCTCTCTCTCTATCTATCTCTCTCTCTATCTCTCTCTCTCTCTCTCTCGCTCTCTCTCTCTCTCTCTCTCTCTCTCTCTATCTATTTATCCCCCCAGCCGGTCTCGGCAGATGGCCGCCCGCCCGGCGCCCGGTTCTGCTCCAGGTTTCTTCCCAGTAACCGGGGAGTTTTTCCTGGCCACAGTGCGCTTGGTGGATTCTGTTGGGTCTCTAAACTCTGGTGTACGGTCATGGACCTGCTCTATAGATAAAGCATCTTGAGATAACTTCTGTTGTGATTTGACGCTATACAAAAATAAATTGATTTGGTTTGATTTGAAAGGATGATGACATCACATCAGAGTACGATGACATCACTGAAATAAATAAAAGGATATCTATGAATATTCGAAATGATGTATGGAAAACTACATTTAAATGTCCAGAAAAGTGGCAGTGTTGCTGTGCAGCAGTGTCTGGTGTATGTTGTGTGTTGAGCAATGCGAGTTGCATCCAACTCATATTTACCTGGCATGGGAGATACAATGATCAAGTATGTTAAGACAATAATTTGTTTTTAAAGTTGAAAACAACTACAGATCAATACCAGATAAATTCTTGAAAAGAAGCATTATTTTGAAGAAAAAAATATGTATGATACAAATATCCAACTGAGTAGAGATTGTCAACTGTGAGTGTATTTTAGCAGCACGCTTCAAATGTCTACCCAAACTAGACTAATGTTCCAGAATGTGTGAAAACATCTAAGGTTGATTTCATCACATCAAAGGACGATGACATCTAATCGAAGGACGATGACATCACTGTAATACATGATGAATATATGTATGAATATTTGAAATGATGTATGGAAAACTACATTTAAATGTCCAGAAAAGTTGCAGTATTGCTGTGCAGCAGTGTCTGGTGACCGTTGTGCGAGTTGCATCCAACTCCTGTTTACCTGGCATGGGAGATACAATGATCAAGTATTTCATGACAATACATTATTTTTAAAGTAAAAAACAACTACAGATCAATACCAGATATATTCTTGAAAAGAAGCATTATTTTGAAGAAAAAAATATGGATGTTACAAATATCCAACTGAGTAGAGAAGTCAACTGTGAGTGTATTGTGGCAGCACGCTTCAATGTGTCTATCCAAACTAGCCTAATGTTCCAGAATGTGTGAAAACATCAAAGGACGATGACATCACATCAAAGGACGATGACATTACATCAAAGGACGAATACATCACATCAAAGGACGATGACATCACATCAAAAGACGATGACAACACATCAAAGGATGATGACATCACATCATAGGACGAAGACATCACATCAGAGTACGATGACATCACTGAAATAAATAAAAGGATATGTATGAATATTCGAAATGATGTATGGAAAACTAAATTTAAATGTCAAGAAAAGTGGCAGTGTTGCTGTGCAGCAGTGTCTGGTGTACATTGTGAAGCTGTGTGTTGAGCAATGCGAGTTGCATCCAACTCATATTTACCTGGCATGGGAGATACAATGATCAAGTATGTTAAGACAATAATTTGTTTTTAAAGTTAAAAACAACTACAGATCAATACCAGATATATTCTTGAAAAGAAGCATTATTTTGAAGAAAAAAATATGGATGTTACAAATATCCAACTGAGTAGAGAAGTCAACTGTGAGTGTATTGTGGCAGCACGCTTCAATATGTCTATCCAAAAGAGCCTAATGTTCCAGAATGTGTGACAACATCAAAGGACGATGACATCACATCAAAGGACGATGACATCACATTAAAGGACGATGACATCACATCAAAGGACGATGACATCACATCAAAGGACGATGACATCACTGTCATACTTAAAAGGATATGTATGAATATTCAAAATGACGTAATGGAAAACAAAATTTAAATGTCCAGAAAAGTGGCAGTATTGCTTCGCAGCAGTGTCTGGTGACCGTTGTGAAGCTGTGTGTTGAGCAATGCCAGTTGCATTCAACTCATATTTACCTGCCATGGGAGATACAATGATCAAGTATGTTATGAAAATCATTTTTTTATAGTTATAAAGATATACAGATCAATACCAGTCATATTCTTGAAAAGAAGCATTATTTTGAAGAAAAATATATGTATGTTACAAATATCCAACTGATATATGTCTACTGTGAGTGTATTTTAGCAGCACGCTTCAAATGTATACCCAAACTAGCCTAATGTTCCAGAATGTGTGAAAACATCAAAGGACGATGTCATCACATCAAAGGATGATGACATATCATTAAAGGATGATGACATCACTGTAATACATGAAAAGGCATGTATGAATGTTCAAAATGATGAATAGAAAACTAAATTTAAATGTCCAGAAAAGTGGCAGCGTTGCTGTGCAGCAGTGTCTGGTGTACATTGTGAAGCTGTGTGTTGAGCAATGCGAGTTGCATCCAACTCATATTTACCTGGCATAGGAGATACAATCATCAAGTATTTCATGACAATATTTTTTTTTTAAAGTTAAAAACAAATAAAGATTAATACAAACCATATTCTTGAAAAGAAGCATTATTTTGAAGAAAAAAATATGTATGTTACAAATATCCAACTGAGTACAGATTGTCAACTGTGAGTGTATTGTGGCAGCACGCTTTAATGTGTCTATCCAAACTAGCCTAATGTTCCAGAATGTGTGACAACATCAAAGGACGATGACATCACATCAAAGGACGATGACATCACATGAAAGGATGAAGACATCATATCAAAGGACGATGACATCACATCAAAGGACGATGAAATCACATCAAAGGACGATGACATCACTGTCATACTTAAAAGGATATGTATGAATATTCAAAATGACGTATGGAAAACAAAATTTAAATGTCCAGAAAAGTGGCAGTATTGCTGCGCAGCAGTGTTTGGTGACCGTTGTGAAGCTGTGTGTTGAGCAATGCCTTTTGCATTCAACTCATATTTACCTGGCATGGGAGATACAATGATCAAGTATGTTATGAAAATCATTTTTTATAGTTAAAAACAAATACAGATTAATACCATCCATATTCTTGAAAAGAAGCATTATTTTGAAGAAAAAAATATGTATGTTACAAATATCCAACTGAGTAGAGAAGTCAACTGTGAGTGTATTGTGGCAGCACGCTTCAATGTGTCTATCCAAACTAGCCTAATGTTCTAGAATGTGTGAAAACATCAAAAGACGATGACATCACATCAAAGGACGATGACATCACATTAAAGGACGATGACATCACATCAAAGGACGATGACATCACATCAAAGGACGATGACATCACTGTCATACTTAAAAGGATATGTATGAATATTCAAAATGACGTATGGAAAACAAAATTTAAATGTCCAGAAAAGTGGCAGTATTGCTTCGCAGCAGTGTCTGGTGACCGTTGTGAAGCTGTGTGTTGAGCAATGCCAGTTGCATCCAACTCATATTTACCTGGCATGGGAGATACAATGATCAAGTATGTTAAGACAATAATTTGTTTCTTTTTTTTCGGACAGTTTTTTCAGACTTCTTTTGTCCGACATTTTTCAGACTTCTTTTGTACGACATTTTTCAAGAATATAGCTGATATTGATCTGTAGTTGTTTTTAACTTTAAAAACAAATTATTGTCTTAACATACTTGATCATTGTATCTGCCATGCCAGGTAAATATGAGTTGGATGCAACTCGCATTGCTCAACACACAGCTTCACAATGTACACCAGACACTGCTGCACAGCAACACTGCCACTTTTCTTGACATTTAAATTTAGTTTTCCATACATCATTTCGAATATAAATAAATATTCAGAATTTTTCAGAAAAAAAAATATCTGAAAAAAAAGTCTGGAAAAAAAGCCCCAAAAAAAGTCTGAAAAATGTCGGACAAAAGAAGTCTGAAAAAACTGTCCAAAAAAAAGATCTGAAAAAAAGTCTGAAAAATGTCGGACAAAAGAACTCTGAAAAATGTCGGACAAAAGACGTGTGTAAAAACTGTCCGAAAAAAAAGATCTGAAAAAAAGTCTGGAAAAAAAGCCCAAAAAATTATCTGAAAAATGTCGGACAAAAGAAGTCTGTAAAAAACTGTCCGAAAAAAAAATCTGAATAAAAGTCTGGAAAAAAAGCCCGAAAAAAAAGTCTGAAAATGTCTGACAAAAGAAGTCTGAAAAAACTGTCCGAAAAAAAAGTCTGAAAAATGTCGGACAAAAGAAGTCTGAAAAAGCTGTCCGAAAAAAAAAGATCTGAAAAAAAGTCTGGAAAAAAAGTCTGAAAAATGTCGGACAAAAGAAGTCTGAAAAATGTCGGATAAAAGACGTCTGTAAAAACTGTCCGAAAAAAAAGATCCGAAAAAAAGTCTGGGAAAAAAGCCCGAAAAAAAGTCTGAAAATGTCTGACAAAAGAAGTCTGAAAAAACTGTCCGAAAAAAAAGATCTGAAAAAAAGTCTGAAAAATGTCGGACAAAAGAAGTCTGAAAAATGTCGGATAAAAGACGTCTGTAAAAACTGTCCGAAAAAAAAGATCCGAAAAAAAGTCTGGGAAAAAAGCCCGAAAAAAAAGTCTGAAAATGTCTGACAAAAGAAGTCTGAAAAAACTGTCCGAAAAAAAAGTCTGAAAAATGTCGGACAAAAGAAGTCTGAAAAAGCTGTCCGAAAAAAAAGATCTGAAAAAACTGCCGAAAAAAAAGTCTGAAAAATGTCGGACAAAAGAAGTCTGAAAAAGCTGTCCGAAAAAAAGATCTGAAAAAAAGTCTGGAAAAATAGTCTGAAAAATGTCGGACAAAAGAAGTCTGAAAAAACTGTCCGAAAAAAAAGATCTGAAAAAAAGTCTGGAAAAAAAGCCCGAAAAAAAGTCTGAAAATGTCTGACAAAAGAAGTCTGGAAAAACTGTCCGAAAAAAAAGATCTGAAAAAAAGTCTGGAAAAAAAGCCCGAAAAAAGTCTGAAAACTGTCGGACAAAAGAAATCTGAAAAATGTCGGACAAAAGAAGTCTGAAAAAACTGTCCAAAAAAAAGATCTGAAAAAAAGTCTGAAAATGTCGGACAAAAGAATTCTGAAAAATGTCAGACAAAAGACGTGTTAAAAAACTGTCGAAAAAAAGATCTGAAAAAAAGTCTGGAAAAAAAGCCCAAAAAATTATCTGAAAAATGTCGGACAAAAGAAGTCTGTAAAAACTGTCCGAAAAAAAAATCTGAATAAAAGTCGGACAAAAGAAGTCTGAAAAAGCTGTCCGAAAAAAAAGATCTGAAAAAAAGTCTGGAAAAAAAGTCTGAAAAATGTCGGACAAAAGAAGTCTGAAAAATGTCGGATAAAAGACGTCTGTAAAAACTGTCCGAAAAAAAGATCTGAAAAAAAGTCTGGAAAAAAAGCCCGAAAAAAAAGTCTGAAATGTCTGACAAAAGAAGTCTGTAAAAACTGTCCGAAAAAAAGATCTGAAAAAAAGTCTGAAAAATGTCGGACAAAAGAAGTCTGAAAAATGTCGGATAAAAGACGTCTGTAAAAACTGTCCGAAAAAAAGATCTGAAAAAAAGTCTGGGAAAAAAGCCCGAAAAAAAAGTCTGAAAATGTCTGACAAAAGAAGTCTGAAAAAAACTGTCCGAAAAAAAAGTCTGAAAAATGTCGGACAAAAGAAGTCTGAAAAAGCTGTCCGAAAAAAAAGATCTGAAAAAACTGCCGAAAAAAAAGTCTGAAAATGTCGGACAAAAGAAGTCTGAAAAAGCTGTCCGAAAAAAAAGATCTGAAAAAAAGTCTGGAAAAATAGTCTGAAAAATGTCGGACAAAAGAAGTCTGAAAAAACTGTCCGAAAAAAAGATCTGAAAAAAGTCTGGAAAAAAAGCCCGAAAAAAAGTCTGAAAATGTCTGACAAAAGAAGTCTGGAAAAACTGTCCGAAAAAAAAGATCTGAAAAAAAGTCTGGAAAAAAATCCCGAAAAAAAGTCTGAAAACTGTCGGACAAAAGAAATCTGAAAAATGTCGGACAAAAGAAGTCTTTAAAAACTGTCCGAAAAAAAAGATCTTAAAAAAGTCTGGAAAAAAGCCCGAAAAACAAGTCTGAAAAATGTCGGACAAAAGAAGTCTGAAAATGTCGGTCAAAAGAACTCTGAAAAACTGTCCGAAAAAAAAGATCTGAAAAAAAGCTTGATTAAAAGTCTAAAAAATGTCAGACAAAATATGTCTGAAAAAACTGTCCGAAAAAAAAGATCTAAAAATGACTGAAAAATGTCGGACAAAAGAAGTCTGAAAAAACTGTCCGAAAAAAAATATCTGAAAAAAAGCCAGAAAAAAAGTCTGAAAAATGTCGGACAAAAGAAGTCTGAAAAAACTGTCCAAAAAAAAGATCTGAAAAAAAGTCTGAAAAATGTCGGACAAAAGACGTCTGTAAAAATGTCCGAAAAAAAAGATCTGAAAAAAAGTCTGGGAAAAAAAGCCCGAAAAAAAGATCTGAAAATGACTGGAAAATGTCGGACAAAAGAAGTCTGAAAATGTCGGACAAAAGAAGTCTGTAAAAACTGTCTGAAAAAAAAGATCTGAAAAAAAGTTTGGAAAAAAAGCCCGAAAAAAAGATCTGAAAATGACTGAAAAATGTCGGACAAAAGAAGTCTGAAAAATGTCGGACAAAAGAAGTCTGTAAAAACTGTCTGAAAAAAAAGATCTGAAAAAAAGTCTCAAACACACTAACAACACAACAACTACAACTATATTATATATATAATATATATATATATAAACGTATTATACAGTCATGTTTATTACCCATAATGCAGCACACAGCGTCAACACCAGACACACCTGCACACACAGAGGGTTTTATTATCCTCACATTAAACTACACAACAGTAATGACAATACTTACATACTACTAGTTATAGTTATAGTACTAGTACTAGTAGTACTAGTACTAGTTATTAGTTATAGTTATAGTACTAGTACCAGTACTACTACTACTGGTACTATCACTCACTATCATGATGACGGTGGCGAAGGCTCTCTCTATAGCACACATGGTCTTCAGCTGACGACAGGGACCCATCAAGAACATGGTGCTGGAACCAAACACAGTTCATCACTGAGGGATGATGGGTAATGTAGTCAGTTAAACATGTGATCAGTGAGGGTTGATGGGTAATGTACCTGGCCAGAGCTAAGATGGTTCCCACACTGTAGAGGACAGCGAACACAGCGAGACCAAAACCAGGGATCCACAGCAGACAGCTACCCTGGAGACAGACAGACAGACAGACAGACGGGCTGTTACCATGGAGACAGACAGACAGACAAACAGACGGGCTGTTACCATGGAGACAGACAGACAGACAGACAGACGGGCTGTTACCATGGAGACAGACAGACAGACAAACAGACGGGCTGTTACCATGGAGACAGACAGATAGACAGACAGACGGGCTGTTACCATGGAGACAGACAGACAGGCGGGCTGTTACCATGGAGACAGACAGACGGGCTGTTACCATGGAGACAGACAGACAGGCGGGCTGTTACCATGGAGACAGACAGACGGGCTGTTACCATGGAGACAGACAGACAGACGGGCTGTTACCATGGAGACAGACAGACAGACGGGCTGTTACCATGGAGACAGACAGACAGACAAGCTGTTACCATGGAGACAGACAGACAGACAGACAGACAGACGGGCTGTTACCATGGAGACAGACAGACAGACAGACAGACATGCTGTTACCATGGAGACAGACAGACGTGCTGTTATCATGGAGACAGACAGACAGACAAGCTGTTACCATGGAGACAGACAGACAGACAGACAGACGGGCTGTTACCATGGAGACAGACAGACAGACAGACAGACAGAAAGACATGCTGTTACCATGGAGACAGACAGACGTGCTGTTACCATGGAGACAGACAGACAGACGGGCTGTTACCATGGAGACAGACAGACAGACAGACGGGCTGTTACCATGGAGACAGACAGACAGACAGACAGACAGACAGAGGGGCGGTTACCATGGAGACAGACAGACAGACAGACAGACAGACATGCTGTTACCATGGAGACAGACAGATGTGCTGTTACCATGGAGACAGACAGACAGATGGGCTGTTACCATGGAGACAGACAGACAGACAGACGGGCCGTTACCATGGAGACAGACAGACAGACGGGCTGTTACCATGGAGACAGACAGACAGACAGACAGACAGACAGATGGGCTGTTACCATGGAGACAGACAGACAGACAGACAGACATGCTGTTACCATGGAGACAGACAGACAGACAGACAGACAGACAAACAGACGGGCTGTTACCATGGAGACAGACAGACAGACAGACAGACATGCTGTTACCATGGAGACAGACAGACAGACAGACAGACAGACAAACAGACGGGCTGTTACCATGGAGACAGACAGACAGACAGACAGACCGGCTGTTACCATGGAGACAGACAGACAGACAGACGGGCTTTTACCATGGACACAGACAGACAGACAAGCTGTTACCATGGAGACAGACAGACAGACAGACGGGCTGTTACCATGGAGACAGACAGACAGACATGCTGTTACCATGGAGACAGACAGACAGACAAGCTGTTACCATGGAGACAGACAGACAGACAGACGGGCTGTTATCATGGAGACAGACAGACAGACAAGCTGTTACCATGGAGACAGACAGACAGACAGACAGACAGACAGACAGACAGACGGGCGGTTACCATGGAGAAAGACAGACAGACAGACATGCTGTTACCATGGAGACAGACAGATGTGCTGTTACCATAGCGACAGACAGACAGATGGGCTGTTACCATGGTAACAGCCCATCTGTCTGTCTCCATGGTAACAGCCCGTCTGTCTGTCTGTCTCCATGGTAACAGCCCATCTGTCTGTCTCCATGGTAACAGCCCTTCTGTCTGTCTCCATGGTAACAGCCCGCCTGTCTGTCTGTCTCCATGGTAACGGCCCGTCTGTCTGTCTGTCTCCATGGTAACAGCCCATCTGTCTTTCTGTCTCCATGGTAACAGCACGTCTGTCTGTCTCCATGGTAACAGCATGTCTGTCTGTCTGTCTCCATGGTAACAGCCCGTCTGTCTGTCTGTCAGTCTGTCTGTCTCCATGGTAACAATTTGTCTGTCTGTCTGTCTCCATGGTAACAGCCCGTCTGTCTGTCTGTCTGTCTCCATGGTAACAGCCCGTCTGTCTGTCTGTCTGTCTGTCTCCATGGTAACAGCCCGTCTGTCTGTCTGTCTGTCTGTCTCCATGGTAACAGCTTGTCTGTCTGTCTGTCTCCATGGTAACAGCATGTCTGTCTGTCTGTCTGTCTCCATGGGTAACAGCCTGTCTGTCTGTCTGTCCTCCATGGCAACAGCTTGTCTGTCTGTCTGTCTGTCCTCCATGGTAAACAGCCCGTCTGTCTGTCTGTCTGTCTCCATGGTAACAGCCCGTCTGTCTGTCTGTCTGTCTGTCTCCATGGTAACAGCCCGTCTGTCTGTCTGTCTCCATGGTAACAGCCCGTCTGTCTGTCTCCATGGTAACAGCCCGCCTGTCTGTCCTATCTGTCTGTCTCCATGGTAACAGCCCGTCTGTCTGTCTGTCTGTCTCCATGGTAACAGCCGTCTGTCTGTCCTGTCTGTCTGTCTCCATGGTAACAGCCCGTCTGTCTGTCTGTCTCCATGTAACAGCCCGTCTATTTGTCTGTCTGTCTGTCTCCAGGGTAAGCTGTCTGCTGTGGATCCCTGGTTTTGGTCTCGCTGTGTTCGCTGTCATCTACAGTGTGGGAACCATCTTAGCTCTGGCCAGGTACATTACCCATCAACCCTCAGTGATCACATGTTTAACTGAACTACATTACCCATCATCCCTCAGTGATGAACTGTGTTTGGTTCCAGCACCATGTTCTTGATGGGTCCCTGTCGTCAGCTGAAGACCATGTGTGCTATAGAGAGAGCTTTCGCCACCGTCATCATGATAGTGAGTGATAGTACCAGTAGTAATAGTACTGGTACTAGTACTAGTACTAGTAGTACTAGTACTATAACTATAACTAGTAGTATGTAAGTATTGTCATTACTGTTGTGTAGTTTAATGTGAGGATAATAAACCCTCTGTGTGTGCAGGTGTGTCTGGTGTTGACGCTGTGTGCTGCATTCTGGGTAATAAACATGACTGTATTATACGTTTATATATATATATTTTATATATAATATAGTTGTATTTGTTGTGTTGTTAGTGTGTTTGAGACTTTTTTTTCAGATCTTTTTTTTCAGACAGTTTTTACAGACTTCTTTTGTCCGACATTTTTCAGTCATTTTCAGATCTTTTTTCCGGGCTTTTTTTCCCCAGACTTTTTTCAGATCTTTTTTTCGGACAGTTTTTCAGACTTCTTTTGTCCGACATTTTCAGAATTCTTTTGTCCGACATTTTTCAGACTTTTTTTCAGATCTTTTTTTTCGGACAGTTTTTTCAGACTTCTTTTGTCCGACATTTTTCAGACTTTTTTTCGGGCTTTTTTTTCAGATCTTTTTTTTTCGGACAGTTTTTTCAGACTTCTTTTGTCCGACATTTTTCAGACTTTTTTTTCGGTTTTCTTTTTTTTCCAGACTTTTTTCAGATTTTTTTTTTCGGACAGTTTTTTTCAGATTCTTTTGTCCGACATTTTTCAGACTTTTTTTCGGGCTTTTTTTTCCGACGTTTTTCAGATCTTTTTCGGACAGTTTTTCAGACTCTTTTGTCGACATTTTTCAGACTTTTTTTCCATACTTTTTTTGGACAGTTTTTCAGACTTCTT
>VHQL01001419.1:0-49057 GCA_014673565.1 Sebastes schlegelii
GTTTACACACCGTCACATAGCGGTAGCATGTAGCTAACCCATTAGCATGTAGCTACATGTAGCTACATGCTACGGGTTAACCCATTAGCATGTAGCTACATGTAGCTACATGCTAACGGGTTAGCTACATGCTAACGGGTTAGCTCTGTATCTCCCATCTGCTCTCAGCTGTCTGCTCTCCTCTGGGATGATTCTGTCGGTCATTTCTCACAGATGGATCTGTAAAGACAGACGTAAAACAGAGTGTGTGTTTACGGTTTACAGAGTTGATGCAGAAGGTAAACACTGAGCTAACTAACAGAGATATAAATAACATTATTTACCTGCGAGAAACCGTCAGGAGAACCTGGAGTCTGGACCGCAGATGTTCATCATGTGTCGCCGATTTCTGATCAGATTCCTCCGGTAACGTGCGCTGGGTGAAGTTTCTGGTTTATAAACTTTAAAGTGGTTTATAAGCTCTATTCTAGCTGCTTCTCCCTCTCCTTACAGTCAAAGCTCTCTCTCTCTCTCTCTCTCTCTCTGTGAGAGCAGAGCTGAGCTCAGGGGGAGAGGGAGAGAGTGACGCTTTGTTGAGGACGTTTGATTGACAGAAAAGCTGACCAATCAGAGCAGAGTGGGAGGAGACAGGCTGTAAATCAGGATCTCTCAGAAAGAGGCTAAATGCAGGCTGAGTGAGAGACACTATGAGAAGAATAAAGGGTTTTTTGAACATTGCAGCATGTAAACATGTTCTAGTGCAACATTAAAATACATCTATTAACCTGGAAATGAGCATAATATGAGACCTTTAAAGTTAAAACAAATACAGATTAATACCAGCCATGTTCTTGAAAAGAAACATTATTTGAAGAAAAAATATGTATGTTACAAATATCCAACTGAGTAGTGATTGTCAACTGTGAGTGTATTGTGGCAGCACGTTTCAATGTGTCTATCCAAACTAGCCTAATGTTCCAGAATGTGTGAAAACATCAAAGGACAATGACACCACATCATAGGACGATGACATCAAATCAAAAGATGATGACATCACATCATAGGACGATGACATCACATCAAAGGACGATGACATCACATCAGAGGACGATGACATCACTGAAATAAATAAAGGGATATGTATGAATATTCGAAATGATGTATGAAAAACTAAATTTAAATGTACAGAGAAGTGGCAGTGTTGCTGTGCAGCAGTGTCTGGTGACCGTTGTGTGTTGAGCAATGCGAGTTGCATCCAACTCATGTTTACCTGGCATGGGAGATACAATGATCAAGTATTTCATGACAGTACATTTTTTTTTTAAAGTTAAAAACAAATACAGATTAAAACTAGCCATATTCTTGAAAAGAAGCATTATTTTGAAAAAAAAAATATGTATGTTACAAATATCCAACTGAGTAGAGATTGTCAACTGTGAGTGCATTGTGGCAGCACACTTCAATGTTTCTATCCAAACTAGACTAATGTTCCAGAATGTGTGAAAACATCAAAAGATGATGACATCACATCAAAGGACGATGACATCACATCAAAGGACGAAGACATCACATCAAAGGACGATGACATCACATCAAAGGACGATGACATCACAACAAAGGACGATGACATCACTGTAATACATGATGAATATATGTATGAATATTCGAAATGACGTATGGAAAACTACATTTAAATGTCCAGAAAAGTTGCAGTATTGCTGTGCAGCAGTGTCTGGTGACCGTTGTGAAGCTGTGTGTTGAGCAATGCGAGTTGCATCCAACTCCTGTTTACCTGGCATGGGAGATACAATGATCAAGTATTTTATGACAATACATTTTTTTTAATGTTAAAAACAAATACAGATTAATACCATCCATATTCTTGAAAAGAAGCATTATTTTGAAGAAAAAAATATGTATGTTACAAATATCCAACTTAGTAGAGATGTCAACTGTGAGTGTATTGTGGCAGCACGCTTCAATATATCTATCCAAACTAGCCTAATGTTCAAGAATGTGTGACAACATCAAAGGACGATGACATCACATCAAATGATGATGACATCACATCATAGGACGAAGACATTACATCAGAGTACGATGACATCACTGAAATAAATAAAAGGATATGTATAAATATTGGAAATGATGTATGGAAAACTAAATTTAAATGTCCAGAAAAGTGGCAGTGTTGCTGTGCAGCAGTGTCTGGTGTACATTGTGAAGCTGTGTGTTGAGCAATGCGAGTTGCAGCCAACTGATATTTACCTGGCATGGGAGATATAATGATCAAGTATTTCATGACAATACATTTTTTTTTATAGTTATAAAGATATACAGATCAATACCAGCCATATTCTTGAAAAGAAGCATTATTTTGAAGAAAAATATATGTATGTTACAAATATCCAACTGAGTAAAGATTGTCTACTGTGAGTGTATTTTAGCAGCACGCTTCAAATGTATACCCAAACTAGCCTAATGTTCCAGAATGTGTGAAAACATCAAAGGACGATGTCATCACATCAAAAGACGATGACATCACATCAAAGGATGATGACATCACATCATAGGACGAAGACATCACATCAGAGTACGATGACATCACTGAAATAAATAAAAGGATATGTATGAATATTCGAAATGATGTATGGAAAACAAAATTTAAATGTCCAGAAAAGTGGCAGTATTGCTTCGCAGCAGTGTCTGGTGACCGTTGTGAAGCTGTGTGTTGAGCAATGTCAGTTGCATCCAACTCATATTTACCTGGCATGGGAGATACAATGATCAAGTATTTCATGACAATATTTTTTTATAGTTATAAAGATACACAGATCAATACCAGCCATATTCTTGAAAAGAAGCATTATTTTGAAGAAAAAAATATGTATGTTACAAATATCCAACTGAGTACAGATTGTCAACTGTGAGTGTATTGTGGCAGCACGCTTTAATGTGTCTATCCAAACTAGCCTAATGTTCCAGAATGTGTGAAAACATCAAAAGACGATGACATCACATCAAAGGACGATGATATCACATCAAAAGACGAAGACATTACATCAAAGGACGATGACATCACATCAAAGGACGATGACATCACATCAAAGGACGATGACATCACATCAAAGGACGATGACATCACTGTCATACTTAAAAGGATATGTATGAATATTCAAAATGATGTATGGAAAACAAAATTTAAATGGCCAGAAAAGTGGCAGTATTGCTGTGCAGCAGTGTCTGGTGACCGTTGTGAAGCTGTGTGTTGAGCAATGCCAGTTGCATCCAACTCATATTTACCTGGCATGGGAGATACAATGATCAAGTATGTTATGAAAACATTTTTTTATAGTTATAAAGATACACAGATCAATACCAGCCATATTCTTGAAAAGAAGCATTATTTTGAAGAAAAATATATGCATTTTACAAATATCCAACAGAGTAAAAACTGTGTACTGTGAGTGTATTTTAGCAGCACGCTTGAAATGTATACCCAAACTAGACTCATGTTCCAGAATGTGTGAAAACATCAAAGGACGATGTCATCACATCAAAGGACGATGACATATCATTAAAGGATGATGACATCACTGTAATACATGAAAAGGCATGTATGAATGTTCAAAATGATGTATGGAAAACTAAATTTAAATGTCCAGAAAAGTGGCAGTGTTAATGTGCAGCAGTGTCTGGTGTACATTGTGAAGCTGTGTGTTGAGCAATGCGAGTTGCATCCAACTCATATTTATCTGGCATGGGAGATACAATGATCAAGTATGTTAAGACAATAATTTGTTTTTAAAGTTAAAAACAACTACAGATCAATACCAGATATATTCTTGAAAAGAAGCATTATTTTGAAGAAAAAAATATGGATGTTACAAATATCCAACTGAGAAGAGAAGTCAACTGTGAGTGTATTGTGGCAGCACGCTTCAATGTGTCTATCCAAACTAGCCTAATGTTCCAGAATGTGTGAAAACATCAAAGGACGATGACATCACATCAAAGGACGAAGACATCACATCAAAGGACGATGACATCACATCAAAGGACGATGACATCACTGTCATACTTAAAAGGATATGTATGAATATTCAAAATGACGTATGGAAAACAAAATTTAAATGTCCAGAAAAGTGGCAGTATTGCTTCGCAGCAGTGTCTGGTGACCGTTGTGAAGCTGTGTGTTGAGCAATGCCAGTTGCATCCAACTCATATTTACCTGGCATGGGAGATACAATGATCAAGTATGTTATGAAAATCATTTTTTTATAGTTATAAAGATACACAGTTCATTACCAGCCATATTCTTGAAAAGAAGCATTATTTTGAAGAAAAATATATGTATGTTACAAATATCCAACTGAGTAAAGATTGTCTACTGTGAGTGTATTTTAGCAGCACGCTTCAAATGTATACCCAAACTAGCCTAATGTTCCAGAATGTGTGAAAACATCAAAGGACGATGACATCACATCAAAGGATGATGACATATCATTAAATGATGATGACATCACTGTAATACATGAAAAGGCATGTATGAATGTTCAAAATGATGTATGGAAAACTAAATTTAAATGTCCAGAAAAGTGGCAGTGTTGCTGTGCAGCAGTGTCTGGTGTACATTGTGAAGCTGTGTGTTGAGCAATGCGAGTTGCATCTGTGACGGCCCCTGCCTCACTACTGAGATGCCAGTGTGGATTTGGCCATTCATTCTTTCCCTGTGTCCTTGAAGGTATCACGGGAGAGGATGCCTGATGCAGAGCACCTGATGCTGGCGCGTCCTGAGTATAAAAGCCCCAATCAAGTGCTGCTCTGCCCCTTTTTTCCTTCACCTGGACTCATCCCTGTCAGAACCTGCCGGGCTGCCTTTGTTTGACTTTTCTTTAGTTTCCACTTACAACACATCACACTTCATCATGCTCACACATCCACATCTACATTACTGATGTTACTGACTGACACACTCCACATTTGTAGTTATTTCTGTATATCCTTAATTTATTTGTAATAAATATCTTTAATTTATAATCAATCACTGCATCCTTTCCCGTATTTGTCATGGCCTAGGAGCCGGGCTATGACACATCCAACTCATATTTACCTGGCATGGGAGATACAATGATCAAGTATGTTAAGACAATAATTTGTTTTTAAAGTTAAAAACAACTACAGATCAATACCAGATATATTCTTGAAAAGAAGCATTATTTTGAAGAAAAAAATATGGATGTTACAAATATCCAACTGAGTAGAGAAGTCAACTGTGAGTGTATTGTGGCAGCACGCTTCAATGTGTCTATCCAAACTAGCCTAATGTTCCAGAATGTGTGACAACATTAAAGGACGATGACATCACATCAAAGGACGATGACATCACATCAAAGGACGAAGACATCACATCAAAGGACGATGACATCACATCAAAGGACGATGACATCACTGAAATAAATAAAAGGATATGTATGAATATTCAAAATGATGTATGGAAAACTAAATTTAAATGTCCAGAAAAGTGGCAGTGTTGCTGTGCAGCAGTGTCTGGTGTATGTTGTGTGTTGAGCAATGCGAGTTGCATCCAACTCATATTTACCTGGCATAGGAGATACAATGATCAAGTATTTCATGACAATATTTTTTTATAGTTATAAAGATACACAGATCAATACCAGCCATATTCTTGAAAAGAAGCATTATTTTGAAGAAAAAAATATGTATGTTACAAATATCCAACTGAGTACAGATTGTCAACTGTGAGTGTATTGTGGCAGCACGCTTTAATGTGTCTATCCAAACTAGCCTAATGTTCCAGAATGTGTGAAAACATCAAAAGACGATGACATCACATCAAAGGACGATGATATCACATCAAAAGACGAAGACATTACATCAAAGGACGATGACATCACATCAAAGGACGATGACATCACATCAAAGGACGATGACATCACTGTCATACTTAAAAGGATATGTATGAATATTCAAAATGATGTATGGAAAACAAAATTTAAATGGCCAGAAAAGTGGCAGTATTGCTGTGCAGCAGTGTCTGGTGACCGTTGTGAAGCTGTGTGTTGAGCAATGCCAGTTGCATCCAACTCATATTTACCTGGCATGGGAGATACAATGATCAAGTATGTTATGAAAACATTTTTTTATAGTTATAAAGATACACAGATCAATACCAGCCATATTCTTGAAAAGAAGCATTATTTTGAAGAAAAATATATGCATTTTACAAATATCCAACAGAGTAAAAACTGTGTACTGTGAGTGTATTTTAGCAGCACGCTTGAAATGTATACCCAAACTAGACTCATGTTCCAGAATGTGTGAAAACATCAAAGGACGATGTCATCACATCAAAGGACGATGACATATCATTAAAGGATGATGACATCACTGTAATACATGAAAAGGCATGTATGAATGTTCAAAATGATGTATGGAAAACTAAATTTAAATGTCCAGAAAAGTGGCAGTGTTAATGTGCAGCAGTGTCTGGTGTACATTGTGAAGCTGTGTGTTGAGCAATGCGAGTTGCATCCAACTCATATTTATCTGGCATGGGAGATACAATGATCAAGTATGTTAAGACAATAATTTGTTTTTAAAGTTAAAAACAACTACAGATCAATACCAGATATATTCTTGAAAAGAAGCATTATTTTGAAGAAAAAAATATGGATGTTACAAATATCCAACTGAGAAGAGAAGTCAACTGTGAGTGTATTGTGGCAGCACGCTTCAATGTGTCTATCCAAACTAGCCTAATGTTCCAGAATGTGTGAAAACATCAAAGGACGATGACATCACATCAAAGGACGAAGACATCACATCAAAGGACGATGACATCACATCAAAGGACGATGACATCACTGTCATACTTAAAAGGATATGTATGAATATTCAAAATGACGTATGGAAAACAAAATTTAAATGTCCAGAAAAGTGGCAGTATTGCTTCGCAGCAGTGTCTGGTGACCGTTGTGAAGCTGTGTGTTGAGCAATGCCAGTTGCATCCAACTCATATTTACCTGGCATGGGAGATACAATGATCAAGTATGTTATGAAAATCATTTTTTTATAGTTATAAAGATACACAGTTCATTACCAGCCATATTCTTGAAAAGAAGCATTATTTTGAAGAAAAATATATGTATGTTACAAATATCCAACTGAGTAAAGATTGTCTACTGTGAGTGTATTTTAGCAGCACGCTTCAAATGTATACCCAAACTAGCCTAATGTTCCAGAATGTGTGAAAACATCAAAGGACGATGACATCACATCAAAGGATGATGACATATCATTAAATGATGATGACATCACTGTAATACATGAAAAGGCATGTATGAATGTTCAAAATGATGTATGGAAAACTAAATTTAAATGTCCAGAAAAGTGGCAGTGTTGCTGTGCAGCAGTGTCTGGTGTACATTGTGAAGCTGTGTGTTGAGCAATGCGAGTTGCATCTGTGACGGCCCCTGCCTCACTACTGAGATGCCAGTGTGGATTTGGCCATTCATTCTTTCCCTGTGTCCTTGAAGGTATCACGGGAGAGGATGCCTGATGCAGAGCACCTGATGCTGGCGCGTCCTGAGTATAAAAGCCCCAATCAAGTGCTGCTCTGCCCCTTTTTTCCTTCACCTGGACTCATCCCTGTCAGAACCTGCCGGGCTGCCTTTGTTTGACTTTTCTTTAGTTTCCACTTACAACACATCACACTTCATCATGCTCACACATCCACATCTACATTACTGATGTTACTGACTGACACACTCCACATTTGTAGTTATTTCTGTATATCCTTAATTTATTTGTAATAAATATCTTTAATTTATAATCAATCACTGCATCCTTTCCCGTATTTGTCATGGCCTAGGAGCCGGGCTATGACACATCCAACTCATATTTACCTGGCATGGGAGATACAATGATCAAGTATGTTAAGACAATAATTTGTTTTTAAAGTTAAAAACAACTACAGATCAATACCAGATATATTCTTGAAAAGAAGCATTATTTTGAAGAAAAAAATATGGATGTTACAAATATCCAACTGAGTAGAGAAGTCAACTGTGAGTGTATTGTGGCAGCACGCTTCAATGTGTCTATCCAAACTAGCCTAATGTTCCAGAATGTGTGACAACATTAAAGGACGATGACATCACATCAAAGGACGATGACATCACATCAAAGGACGAAGACATCACATCAAAGGACGATGACATCACATCAAAGGACGATGACATCACTGAAATAAATAAAAGGATATGTATGAATATTCAAAATGATGTATGGAAAACTAAATTTAAATGTCCAGAAAAGTGGCAGTGTTGCTGTGCAGCAGTGTCTGGTGTATGTTGTGTGTTGAGCAATGCGAGTTGCATCCAACTCATATTTACCTGGCATAGGAGATACAATGATCAAGTATTTCATGACAATATTTTTTTATAGTTATAAAGATACACAGATCAATACCAGCCATATTCTTGAAAAGAAGCATTATTTTGAAGAAAAAAATATGTATGTTACAAATATCCAACTGAGTACAGATTGTCAACTGTGAGTGTATTGTGGCAGCACGCTTTAATGTGTCTATCCAAACTAGCCTAATGTTCCAGAATGTGTGAAAACATCAAAAGACGATGACATCACATCAAAGGACGATGATATCACATCAAAAGACGAAGACATTACATCAAAGGACGATGACATCACATCAAAGGACGATGACATCACATCAAAGGACGATGACATCACATCAGAGTACGATGACATCACTGTCATACTTAAAAGGATATGTATGAATATTCGAAATGATGTATGGAAAACAAAATTTAAATGTCCAGAAAAGTTGCAGTATTGCTGTGCAGCAGTGTCTGGTGACCGTTGTGAAGCTGTGCGTTGAGCAATGCGAGTTGCATCCAACTCCTGTTTACCTGGCATGGGAGATACAATGATCAAGTATTTTATGACAATACATTTTTTTTTAATGTTAAAAACAAATACAGATTAATACCATCCATATTCTTGAAAAGTAGCATTATTTTGAAGAAAAAAATATGGATGTTACAAATATCCAACTATGTAGAGATGTCAAATGTGAGTGTATTGTGGCAGCACGCTTCAATATGTCTATCCAAACTAGCCTAATGTTCCAGAATGTGTGACAACATCAAAGGACGATGACATCACATCAAAGGACGATGACATCACATCATAGGACGAAGACATCACAGTACGATGACATAACTGAAATAAATAAAAAGGATATGTATGAATATTCAAAATGATGTATGGAAAACTACATTTAAATGTCCAGAGAAGTGGTAGTGTTGCTGTGCAGCAGTGTCTGGTGTATGTTGTGTGTTGAGCAATGCGAGTTGCATCCAACTCATATTTACCTGGCATACAATCATCAAGTATTTCATGATAATAATTTTTTTTTTAACGTTAAAAACAAATACAGATTAATACCAGCCATATTCTTGAAAAGAAGCATTATTTTGAAGAAAAAAATATGTATGTTACAAATATCCAACTGAGTAGAGATTGTCAACTGTGAGTGTATTGTGGCAGCATGCTTCAATGTGTCTATCTAAACTAGCCTAATGTTCCAGAATGTGTGAAAACATCAAAAGACGATGACATCACATCAAAGGACGATGACATCACATTAAAGGATGAAGACATCATATCAAAGGACGATGACATCACTGTCATACTTAAAAGGATATGTATGAATATTCAAAATGACGTATGGAAAACAAAATTTAAATGTCCAGAAAAGTGGCAGTATTGCTGCGCAGCAGGGTCTGGTGACCGTTGTGAAGCTGTGTGTTGAGCAATGCCAGTTGCATCCAACTCATATTTACCTGGCATGGGAGATACAATGATCAAGTATGTTATGAAAATCATTTTTTTATAGTTATAAAGATATACAGATAAATACCAGCCATATTCTTGAAAAGAAGCATTATTTTGAAGAAAAATATATGTATGTTACAAATATCCAACTGAGTAAAGATTGTCTACTGTGAGTGTATTTTAGCAGCATGCTTCAAATGTCTACCCAAACTAGCCTAATGTTCCAGAATGTGTGAAAACATCAAAGGACGATGTCATCACATCAAAGGACGATGTCATCACATCAAAGGACGATGTCATCACATCAAATGACGATGACATATCATTAAAGGATTATGACATCACTGTAATACATGAAAAGGCATGTATGAATGTTCAAAAATGATGTATGGAAAACTACATTTAAATGTCCAGAAAAGTGGCAGTGTTGCTGTGCAGCAGTGTCTGGTGTACATTGTGAAGCTGTGTGTTGAGCAATGCGAGTTGCATCCAACTCATATTTACCTGGCATGGGAGATACAATGATCAAGTATGTTAAGACAATAATTTGTTTTTAAACTTAAAAACAACAACAGATCAATACCAGATATATTCTTAAAAAAGAAACATTATTTTGAAGAAAAAAATATGGATGTTACAAATATCCAACTGAGTAGAGAAGTCAACTGTGAGTGTATTGTGGCAGCACTCTTCAATGTGTCTACCCAAACTAGCCTAATGTTCCAGAATGTGTGAAAACATCAAAGGACGATGACATCACATCAAAGGACGAAGACATCACATCAAAGGACGATGACATCACATCAAAGAACGATGACATCACATCAGAGGACGATGACATCACTGAAATAAGTAAAAGGATATGTATGAATATTCGAAATGATGTATGGAAAACTAAATTTAAATGTCCAGAAAAGTGGCAGTGTTGCTGTGCAGCAGTGTCTGGTGTACATTGTGAAGCTGTGTGTTGAGCAATGCGAGTTGCATCCAACTCATATTTACCTGGCATAGGAGATACAATCATCAAGTATTTCATGACAATATTTTTTTTTTAAAGTTAAAAACAAATACAGATTAATACCAGCCATATTCTTGAAAAGAAGCATTATATTGAAGAAAAAAATATGTATGTTACGAATATCCAACTGAGTACAGATTGTCAACTGTGAGTGTATTGTGGCAGCACGCTTTAATGTGTCTATCCAAACTAGCCTAATGTTCCAGAATGTGTGAAAACATCAAAAGACGATGACATCACATCAAAGGACGATGACATCACATCAAAGGACGAAAACATCACATCAAAGGACGATGACATCACTGAAATAAATAAAAGGATATGTATGAATATTCGAAATGATGTATGGAAAACTAAATTTAAATGTCCAGAGAAGTGGCAGTGTTGCTGTGCAGCAGTGTCTGGTGTATGTTGTGTGTTGAGCAATGCGAGTTGCATCCAAATCATATTTACCTGGCATGGGAGATACAATGATCAAGTATGTTAAGACAATAATTTGTTTTTAAAGTTAAAAACAACTACAGATCAATACCAGATATATTCTTGAAAAGAAGCATTATTTTGAAGAAAAAAATATGGATGTTACAAATATCCAACTGAGTAGAGAAGTCAACTGTGAGTGTATTGTGGCAGCACGCTTCAATGTGTCTATCCAAACTAGCCTAATGTTCCAGAATGTGTGAAAACATCAAAGGACGATGACATCACATCAAAGGACGAAGACATCACATCAAATGATGATGACATCACATCATAGGACGAAGACATCACAGTACGATGACATCACTGAAATAAATAAAAAGGATATGTATGAATATTCAAAATGATGTATGGAAAACTAAATTTAAATGTCCAGAGAAGTGGCAGTGTTGCTGTGCAGCAGTGTCTGGTGTATGTTGTGTGTTGAGCAATGCGAGTTGCATCCAAATCATATTGACCTGGCATACAATCATCAAGTATTTCATGACAATATTTTTTTTTTAAAGTTAAAAACAAATACAGATTAATACCAGCCATATTCTTGAAAATAAGCATTATTTTGAAGAAAAAAATATGTATCTTACAAATATCCAACTGAGTAGAGATTGTCAACTGTGAGTGTATTGTGGCAGCATGCTTCAATGTGTCTATCTAAACTAGCCTAATGTTCTAGAATGTGTGAAAACATCAAAAGACGATGACATCACATCAAAGGACGATGACATCACAACAAAGGATGATGACATCACATCATAGGACGAAGACATCACATCAGAGTACGATGACATCACTGAAATAAATAAAAGGATATGTATGAATATTCGAAATGATGTATGGAAAACTAAATTTAAATGTACAGAAAAGTGGCAGTGTTGCTGTGCAGCAGTGTCTGGTGTATATTGTGTGTTGAGCATTGCGAGTTGCATCCAACTCATATTTACCTGGCATGGGAGATACAATGATCAAGTATGTTAAGACAATAATTTGTTTTTAAAGTTAAAAACAACTACAGATCAATACCAGATATATTCTTGAAAAGAAGCATTATTTTGAAGAAAAAAATATGGATGTTACAAATATCCAACTGAGTAGAGAAGTCAACTGTGAGTGTATTGTGGCAGCACGCTTCAATGTGTCTATCCAAACTAGCCTAATGTTCCAGAATGTGTGAAAACATCAAAAGACGATGACATCACATCAAAGGACAAAGACATCACATCAAAGGACGATGACATCACATCAAAGGACGATGACATCACATCCGAGGACGATGACATCACTGAAATAAATGAAAGGATATGTATGAATATTCAAAATGATGTATGGAAAACTAAATTTAAATGTACATAAAAGTGGCAGTGTTGCTGTGCAGCAGTGTCTGGTGTATGTTGTGTGTTGAGCAATGCGAGTTGCATCCAACTCATATTTACCTGGCATGGGAGATATAATGATCAAGTATGTTAAGACAATAATTTGTTTCTTTTTTTTCGGACAGTTTTTTCAGACTTCTATTGTACGACATTTTTCAGAATTCATTTGTCCGAAATTTTTCAGACTTCTTTTGTCCGACAATTTTCAGATATTCTTTCCAGACTTTTTTAGTCCGACATTTTCAGACTTCTTTTGTCCGACATTTTTCAGACTTCTTTTGTCCGACATTTTTCAGACTTTTTTTCGGGCTTTTTTTCCAGACTTTTTTTCACATCTTTTTTTTCGGAGAGTTTTTTCAGATTTCTTTTGTCCGACATTTTTCAGACTTCTTTGTCCGACATTTTTCAGACTTTTTTTCAGGCTTTTTTTCCAGCCTTTTTTTTCAGCCTTTTTTTTCAGATCTTTTTTATCGGACAGTTTTTTCAGACTTCTTTTGTCCGACATTTTTCAGACTTCTTTTGTCTGACATTTTTCAGATCTTTTTTTCAGATCTTTTTTTCAGATCTTTTTTTTCAGACTTTTTTTCAGACATTTTCAGATATTTTTTTTCTGACAGTTTTTTCTGTCTTCTTTTGTCTGACATTTTTCAGACTTCTTTTGTCCGACATTTTTCAGTCATTTTCAGATATTTTTTTTCGGACAGTTTTTTCAGACTTCTTTAGTCCGACATTTTTCAGACTTTTTTTCGGGCTTTTTTTCCAGACTTTTTTTCAGATCTTTTTTTTCAGACAGTTTTTTTAGACTTCTTTTGTCCGACATTTTTCAGCCTTTTTTTCGGGCTTTTTTTCCAGACTTTTTTTCAGATCTTTTTTTTTCGGACAGTTTTTTCAGACTTCTTTTGTCCGACATTTTTCAGACTTTTTTTCAGGTTTTTTCAGAACTTTTTTTTCGGACAGTTTTTTCAGATTTCTTTTGTCCGACATTTTTCAGACTTTTTTTGTCCGACATTTTTCAGATTTCTTTTGTCCGACATTTTTCAGACTTTTTTTCGGGCTTTTTTTCAGATCTTTTTTTTCGGACAGTTTTTTCAGACTTCTTTTGTCCGACATTTTTCAGACTTCTTTTGTCCCACATTTTTCAGACTTTTTTTCCACACTTTTTTTCAGATCTTTTTTTTCGGACAGTTTTTTCAGACTTCTTTTGTCCGACATTTTTCAGACTTCTTTTGTCCGACTTTTTTCAGACTTTTTTTCAGGCTTTTTTTCCAGCCTTTTTTTTCAGCCTTTTTTTTCAGATCTTTTTTATCGGACAGTTTTTTCAGACTTCTTTTGTCCGACATTTTTCAGACTTCTTTTGTCCGACATTTTTCAGTCATTTTCAGATATTTTTTTTCGGACTGTTTTTTCAGACTTCTTTAGTCCGACATTTTTCAGACTTTTTTTCGGGCTTTTTTTACAGACTTTTTTTCAGATCTTTTTTTTCGGACAGTTTTTTCAGACTTCTTTTGTCCGACGTTTTTCAGACTTTTTTTCGGGCTTTTTTTCCAGACTTTTTTTCAGATCTTTTTTTTTCGGACAGTTTTTTCAGACTTCTTTAGTCCGACATTTTTCAGACTTTTTTTCAGGTTTTTTTCAGAACTTTTTTTTCGGACAGTTTTTTCAGATTTCTTTTGTCCGACATTTTTCAGACTTCTTTTGTCCGACATTTTTCAGATTTCTTTTGTCCGACATTTTTCAGACTTTTTTTCAGATCTTTTTTTTCGGACAGTTTTTTCAGACTTCTTTTGTCCGACATTTTTCAGACTTTTTTTCGGGCTTTTTTTCCAGACTTTTTTTCAGATCTTTTTTTTTCGGACAGTTTTTTCAGACTTCTTTTGTCCGACATTTTTCAGACTTTTTTTCAGTTTTTTTTCAGAACTTTTTTATCGGACAGTTTTTTCAGACTTCTTTTGTCCGACATTTTTCAGACTTTTTTCGGGCTTTTTTTCAGATCTTTTTTTTCGGACAGTTTTTTTCAGACTTCTTTTCTCCGACATTTTTCAGTCATTTTCAGATCTTTTTTTTCGGACAGTTTTTTCAGACATATTTTGTCTGACATTTTT
Organism: Sebastes schlegelii; assembly: GCA_014673565.1. Classification (NCBI taxonomy): domain Eukaryota; kingdom Metazoa; phylum Chordata; class Actinopteri; order Perciformes; family Sebastidae; genus Sebastes; species Sebastes schlegelii. The sequence continues at coordinate 14,832 of VHQL01001419.1, forward strand.
CAGACTTTTTTTCCAGACTTTTTTTCAGATCTTTTTTTTCGGACAGCTTTTTCAGACTTCTTTTGTCCGACATTTTTCAGACTTTTTTTCAAGCTTTTTTTCAGATCTTTTTTTTCGGAGAGTTTTTTCAGATCTTTTTTTTGGACAGTTTTTTCAGAATTCTTTTTTCTGACATTTTTCAGATATCTTTTGTCCGACATTTTTCAGTCTTTTTTTTTCAGATTTTTTTTCGGGCATTTTTTCCAGACTTTTTTTTCAGATATTTTTTTTCGGACAGTTTTTTCAGACTTCTTTTGTCCGACATTTTTCAGATATTTTTTTCAGATATTTTTTTTCAGACTTCCTTTGTCCGACATTTTTCAGATATTTTTTTTCAGACTTTTTTTCGGGGTTTTTTTCAGACATTTTCAGATATTTTTTTCGGACAGTTTTTTCAGATTTCTTTTGTACCACAGTTTTCAGACTTCTTTTGTCCGACATTTTTCAGACTTTATTTAGGGCTTTTTTTCAGATCTTTTTTTTCGGAGAGTTTTTTCAGATCTTTTTTTTCGGACAGTTTTTTCAGACTTCTTTTGTCCGACATTTTTCAAATTTCTTTTGTCCGACATTTTTCAGTCTTTTTTTTCAGACTTTTTGAAATGTGGGAATCTCAACTGCATAATTTCTGTTAGTGGGGGACTGCGTTCGCGCTCTCCCCTGATCATTATGTCCAAGTTAAATGAAAGGAGTCCTCGGCTGCGATGGACTAAAATGTGCTGCGCAGCATGCTGATATCCAGCTTCCTAGTCAGTGTGATTGCGGCAATGTTCATTCTGAGGCCTTTGGATACTTTTGCAGTATGTCCAGAAAAGTGGCAGTGTTGCTGTGCAGCAGTGTCTGATGTACATTGTGAAGCTGTGTTTTGAGCAATGCGAGTTGCATCCAACTCATATTTACCTGGCATGGGAGATACAATGATCAAGTATGTTAAGACAATAATTTGTTTTTAAAGTTAAAAACAACTACAGATCAATACCAGATATATTCTTAAAAAAAGCATTATTTTGAAGAAAAAAATATGGATGTTACAAATATCCAACTGAGTAGAGAAGTCAACTGTGAGTGTATTGTGGCAGCACGCTTCAATGTGTCTATCCAAACTAGCCTAATGTTCCAGAATGTGTGAAAACATCAAAGGACGATGACATCACATCAAAGGACGATGACATTACATCAAAGGACGAAGACATCACATTAAAGGACGATGACATCACATCAGAGGACGATGACATCACATCAGAGGACGATGGCATCACTGAAATAAATAAAAGTATATCTATGAATATTCGAAATGATGTATGGAAAACTACATTTAAATGTCCAGAAAAGTGGCAGTGTTGCTGTGCATCAGTGTCTGGTGTATGTTGTGTGTTGAGCAATGCGAGTTGCATCCAACTCATATTTACCTGGCATGGGAGATACAATGATCAAGTATTTCATGACAATAAATTTTTTTTAAAGTTAAAAACAAATACAGATTAATACCATCCATATTATTGAAAAGAAGCATTATCTTGAAGAAAAAAATATGTATGATACAAATATCCAACTGAGTAGAGATTGTCAACTGTGAGTGTATTTTAGCAGCACGCTTCAAATGTCTACCCAAACTAGTCTAATGTTCCAGAATGTGTGAAAACATCTAAGGATGATTTCATCACATCAAAGGACGATGACATCTAATCGAAGGACGATGACATCACTTGTAATACATGATGAATATATGTATGAATATTCGAAATGATGTATGGAAAACTACATTTAAATGTCCAGAAAAGTTGCAGTATTGCTGTGCAGCAGTGTCTGGTGACCGTTGTGCGAGTTGCATCCAACTCCTGTTTACCTGGCATGGGAGATACAATGACCAAGTATTTTATGACAATACAATTTTTTTTTTTAATGTTAAAAACAAATACAGATTAATACCATCCATATTCTTGAAAAGAAGCATTATTTTGAAGAAAAAAATATGTATGTTACAAATATCCAACTGAGTAGAGAAGTTAACTGTAAGTGTATTGTGGCAGCACGCTTCAATATGTCTATCCAAAATAGCCTAATATTCCAGAATGTGTGACAACATCAAAGGACGATGACATCACATCAAAGGATGATGACATCACATCATTGGACGAAGACATCACATCAGAGTACGATGACATCACTGAAATAAATAAAAGGATATGTATGAATATTCAAAATGATGTATGGAAAACTAAATTTAAATGTACAGAAAAGTGGCAGTGTTGCTGTGCAGCAGTGTCTGGTGTATATTGTGTGTTGAGCAATGCGAGTTGCATCCAACTCATATTTACCTGGCAAGGGAGATACAATGATCAAGTATGTTAAGACAATAATTTGTTTTTAAAGTTAAAAACAACAACAGATCAATACCAGATATATTCTTAAAAAAAAGCATTATTTTGAAGAAAAAAATATGGATGTTACAAATATCCAACTGAGTAGAGAAGTCAACTGTGAGTGTATTGTGGCAGCACGCTTCAATGTGTCTATCCAAACTAGCCTAATGTTCTAGAATGTGTGAAAACATGAAAAGACGATGACATCACATCAAAGTACGATGACATCACATGAAAGGACGAAGACATCATATCAAAGGACGATGACATCACATCAAAGGACGATGACATCACTGTCATACTTAAAAGGATATGTATGAATATTCAAAATGACGTATGGAAAACAAAATTTAAATGTCCAGAAAAGTGGCAGTATTGCTGTGCAGCAGTGTTTGGTGACCGTTGTGAAGCTGTGTGTTAAGCAATGCCAGTTGCATTCAACTCATATTTACCTGGCATGGGAGATACAATGATCAAGTATGTTATGAAAATCATTTTTTTATAGTTATAAAGATATACAGATCAATACCAGCCATATTCTTGAAAAGAAGCATAATTTTGAAGAAAAATATATGTATGTTACAAATATCCAACTGAGTAAAGATTGTCTACTGTGAGTGTATTTTAGCAGCACGCTTCAAATGTATACCCAAACTAGCCTAATGTTCCAGAATGTGTGAAAACATCAAAGGACGATGTCATCACATCAAAGGACGATGACATATCATTAAAGGATGATGACATCATCACTTCATGTAATACATGAAAAGGCATGTATGAATTTTCAAAATGATGTATGGAAAACTAAATTTAAATGTCCCAGAAAAGTAGCAATGTTGCTGTGCAGCAGTGTCTGGTGTACATTGTGAAGCTGTGTGTTGAGCAATGCGAGTTGCATCCAACTCATATTTACCTGGCATGGGAGATACAATGATCAAGTATGTTAAGACAATAATTTGTTTTTAAAGTTGAAAACAACTACAGATCAATACCAGATAAATTCTTGAAAAGAAGCATTATTTTGAAGTAAAAAAATATGGATGTTACAAATATCCAACTGAGTAGAGAAGTCAACTGTGAGTGTATTGTGGCAGCACGCTTCAATGTGTCTATCCAAACTAGCCTAATGTTCCAGAATGTGTGAAAACATCAAAGGACGATGACATCACATCAAAGGACGATGACATCACATCAAAGGACGATGACATCACATCAGAGGACGATGACATCACATCAGAGGACGATGACATCACTGAAATAAATAAAAGGATATGTATGAAAATTCGAAATGATGTATAAAAAACTACATTTAAATGTACAAAAAAGTGGCAGTATTGCTTCGCAGCAGTGTCTGGTGACCGTTGTGAAGCTGTGTGTTGAGCAATGCCAGTTGCATCCAACTCATATTTACCTGGCATGGGAGATACAATGATCAAGTATGTTAAGACAATAATTTGTTTCTTTTTTTTTTCGGACAGTTTTTTCTGAAAAAACTGTCCGAAAAAAAATATCTGAAATTGTCTGAAAAAAAAGTCTGGAAAAAATATCTTAAAAGTGTCGGACAAAAGAAGTCTGAAAAAACTGTCCGAAAAAAAAGAACTGAAAAAAAGCCTGAAAAAAAGTCTGAAAAATGTCGGACAAAAGAAGTCTGAAAAAACTGTACGAAAAAAAAGATCTGAAAATGACTGAAAAATGTCGGACAAAAGAAGTCTGTAAAAACTGTCCGAAAAAAAAGATCTGAAAATGACTGAAAAATGTCGGACAAAAGAAGTCTGAAAAAACTGTCCGAAAAAAAAGATCTGAAAAAAAGCCAGAAAAAAAGCCCGAAAAAAAGTCTGAAAAATGTCGGACAAAAGAAGTCTGAAAAAACTGTACAAAAGATCTGAAAAAAAGTCTGGAAATAAAGCCTGAAAAAAAGCCCGAAAAAAAGTCTGAAAAATGTCGGACAAAAAATATCTGAAAAAAAGTCCGGAAAAAAAGCCAGAAAAAAAGTCTGAAAAATGTCGGACAAAAGAAGTCTGAAAAATGTCGGACAAAAGAAGTCTGAAAAAACTGTCCGAAAAAAAATATCTGAAAATGTATGAAAAAAAAGTCTGGAAAAAATATCTGAAAAATGTCAGACAAAAGAAGTCTGAAAAAACTGTCCGAAAAAAGCTCTGAAAAGAAAGACCAGAAAAAAGCCCGAAAAAAAGTCTGAAAAATGTCGGAAAAAAGAAGTCTGAAAGAACTGTCTGAAAAAAAAGATCTGAAAAAAAGTCTGAAAAATGTCGGACAAAAGAAGTCTGAAAAAACTGTCCGAAAAAAAATATCTGAAAATGTCTGAAAAAAAAGTCTGGAAAAAATATCTGAAAAATGTCGGACAAAAGAAGTCTGAAAAAACTGTCCGAAAAAAAGATCTGAAAAAAAGTCTGGAAAAAAAGCCCGAAAAATGTCGGACAAAAGAAGTCTGGAAAAACTGTCCGAAAAAAAAGATCTGAAAAAAAGTCTGGAAAAAAAACCAGAAAAGAAAGATCTGAAAAAAAGTCTGGAAAAAAAGTCTGAAAAAAAAGCCCGAAAAAAAGTATGAAAAAAAGTCTGGAAAAAAAGCCAGAAAAGAAAGATCTGAAAAAAAGTCTTGAAAAAAAGTCTGAAAAATGTCGGACAAAAGACGTCTGTAAAAACTGTCCGAAAAAAAAGTCTGGCAAAAAGTCTGAAAAATGTCGGACAAAAGAAGTCTGGAAAAACTGTCCGAAAAAAAGATCTGAAAAAAAATGTGGAAAAAAAGCCCGAAAAAAAAGTCTGAAAATGTCTGACAAAAGAAGTCTGTAAAAACTGTCCGAAAAAAAAGATCTGAAAAAAAGTCTGGAAAAAAAGCCCGAAAAAAAGTCTGAAAAATGTCGGACAAAAGAAGTCTGAAAAATGACGGACAAAAGAAGTCTGAAAAAACTGTCCGAAAAAAAAAGATCTGAAAAAAAGCCCGAAAAAAAAGTCTGAAAAATGTCGGACAAAAGAAGTCTGAAAAATGTCGGAAAAAAGAAGTCTGAAAAATGTCGGACAAAAGAAGTCTGAAAAAACTGTCCGAAAAAAAGATCTGAAAAAAAGCCCGAAAAAAAGTCTGAAAAATGTCGGACAAAAGAAGTCTGAAAAATGTCGGACGAAAGAAGTCTGAAAAAATTGTCCGAAAAAAAAGATCTGAAAAAAAGCCCGAAAAAAAGTCTGAAAAATGTCGGACAAAAGAAGTCTGAAAAATGTCGGACAAAAGAAGTCTGAAAAAACTGTCCGAAAAAAAAAGATCTGAAAAAAAGCCCGAAAAAAAAGTTTGAAAAATGTCGGACAAAAGAAGTCTGAAAATGTCGGAAAAAAGAAGTCTGAAAATGTCGGACAAAAGAAGTCTGAAAAAACATCTGAAAAATGTCGGACAAAAGAAGTCTGAAAAATGTCGGACAAAAGAAGTCTGAAAAATGTCGGACAAAAGAAGTCTGAAAAAGCTGTCTAAAAAAAAAGATCTGAAAAAAAAGTCTGAAAAATGTCGGACAAAAGAAGTCTGTAAAAACTGTCCGAAAAAAAAGATCTGAATAAAAGTCTGGAAAAAGCCCGAAAAAAAAGTCTGAAAATGTCTGACAAAAGAAGTCTGAAAAATGTCGGACAAAAGAATTGTGAAAAATTTCGGACAAAAGAAGTCTGAAAAATGTCGGACAAAAGAAGTCTGAAAAAACTGTCCGAAAAAAAAGAAACAAATTATTGTCTTAACATACTTGATCATTGTATCTCCCATGCCAGGTAAATATGAGTTGGATGCAACTGGCATTGCTCAACACACAGCTTCACAACGGTCACCAGACACTGCTGCGAAGCAATACTGCCACTTTTCTGGACATTTAAATTTTGTTTTCCATACGTCATTTTGAATATTCATACATATCCTTTTAAGTATGACAGTGATGTCATCGTCCTTTGATGTGATGTCATCGTCCTTTGATGTGATGTCATCGTCCTTTGATGTGATGTCATCGTCCTTTGATGTGATGTCATCGTCCTTTAATGTGATGTCATCGTCCTTTGATGTGATGTCATCGTCTTTTGATGTTTTCACACATTCTAGAACATTAGGCTAGTTTGGATAGACACATTGAAGCGTGCTGCCACAATACACTCACAGGTGACTTCTCTACTCAGTTGGATATTTGTAACATCCATATTTTTTTCTTCAAAATAATGCTTTTTTTTAAGAATATATCTGGTATTGATCTGTAGTTGTTGTTAACTTTAAAAACAAATTATTGTCTTAACATACTTGATCATTGTATCTCCCATGCCAGGTAAATATGAGTTGGATGCAACTCGCATTGCTCAACACACAGCTTCACAATGTACACCAGACACTGCTGCACAGCAACACTGCCACTTTTCTGGACATTTAAATTTAGTTTTCCATACATCATTTAGAATATTCATACATATCCTTTTATTTATTTCAGTGATGTCATCGTACTCTGATGTGATGTCTTCGTCCAATGATGTGATGTCATCATCCTTTGATGTGATGTCATCGTCCTTCGATGTTGTCACACATTCTGGAATATTAGGCTATTTTGGATGGACATATTGAAGCGTGCTGCCACAATACACTCACAGTTGACTTCTCTACTCAGTTGGATATTTGTAACATACATATTTTTTTCTTCAAAATAATGCTTCTTTTCAAGAATATGGATGGTATTAATCTGTATTTGTTTTTAACTATAAAAAATGATTTTCATAACATACTTGATCATTGTATCTCCCATGCCAGTTAAATATGAGTTTAATGCAAAAGGCATTGCTCAACACACAGCTTCACAACGGTCACCAAACACTGCTGCGCAGCAATACTGCCACTTTTCTGGACATTTAAATTTTGTTTTCCATACGTCATTTTGAATATTCATACATATCCTTTTAAGTATGACAGTGATGTCATCGTCCTTTGATGTGATTTCATCATCCTTTAATGTGATGTCATCGTCCTTTGATATGATGTCTTCATCCTTTCATGTGATGTCATCGTCCTTTGATGTGATGTCATCGTCCTTTGATGTTGTCACACATTCTGGAACATTAGGCTAGTTTGGATAGACACATTAAAGCGTGCTGCCACAATACACTCACAGTTGACAATCTGTACTCAGTTGGATATTTGTAACATACATATTTTTTTCTTCAAAATAATGCTTCTTTTCAAGAATATGGTTTGTATTAATCTTTATTTGTTTTTAACTTTAAAAAAAAAATATTGTCATGAAATACTTGATGATTGTATCTCCTATGCCAGGTAAATATGAGTTGGATGCAACTCGCATTGCTCAACACACAGCTTCACAATGTACACCAGACACTGCTGCACAGCAACGCTGCCACTTTTCTGGACATTTAAATTTAGTTTTCTATTCATCATTTTGAACATTCATACATGCCTTTTCATGTATTACAGTGATGTCATCATCCTTTAATGATATGTCATCATCCTTTAATGTGATGACATCGTCCTTTGATGTGATGACATCGTCCTTTGATGTTTTCACACATTCTGGAACATTAGGCTAGTTTGGGTATACATTTGAAGCGTGCTGCTAAAATACACTCACAGTAGACATATATCAGTTGGATATTTGTAACATACATATATGTTTCTTCAAAATAATGCTTCTTTTCAAGAATTTATCTGGTATTGATCTGTAGTTGTTTTCAACTTTAAAAACAAATTATTGTCTTAACATACTTGATCATTGTATCTCCCATGCCAGGTAAATATGAGTTGGATGCAACTCGCATTGCTCAACACACAACATACACCAGACACTGCTGCACAGCAACACTGCCACTTTTCTGGACATTTAAATGTAGTTTTCCATACATCATTTCGAATATTCATAGATATCCTTTTATTTATTTCAGTGATGTCATCGTACTCTGATGTGATGTCATCATCCTTTCAAATCAAACCAAATCAATTTATTTTTGTATAGCATCAAATCACAACAGAAGTTATCTCAAGATCCTTTATCTATAGAGCAGGTCCATGACCGTACACCAGAGTTTAGAGACCCAACAGAATCCACCAAGCGCACTGTGGCCAGGAAAAACTCCCCGATTACTGGGAAGAAACCTGGAGCAGAACCGGGCGCCGGGCGGGCGGCCATCTGCCGAGACCGGCTGGGGGGATAGATAGATAGAGAGAGAGAGAGAGAGAGAGAGAGAGAGCGAGAGAGAGAGAGAGAGAGATAGAGAGAGAGATAGATAGAGAGAGAGAGATAGAGAAGCAGCCACAATAGCAGTCTAGCAGCTGTAATAGCTAATACAAGTAGGACTGATAACACAAAACCAACAGTGGGGGATGGAAAAAGTGATAACAACTATCGGAAAGCCAGCACTGTTCAGCATCTCTCCTCAGTACGTCCATGTGTGTTGGTGTGGGACGTCCCTGCGATCGATGCCCGTGCGTTGGTTCCTGCAGCATCAGCATGCTTGCTGGGAGCTCTTGATGTCTTTGGCAGTGATTGAGAAGTGTTATTCTCCAGGCTGCCACATTGTCACTAGGTGTTGGAAATCCCTCGTTAGCATTGGTAGTCCCTCGTACAGACGTAGTTAATTAGGGATGGTAGCAGTTGGTGTCAAGCAGGCACCGACGCGGCAGCAGATGCAGCCACAGTACCGGAGACCACCAAGATCCAGGTGAAACCCCGCTCCAAGTGTACCCCTGCTCCAGGTATAACCTCGCTCCAGGTGTGATCCCGCTCCAGGTATGACCTCGCTCCAGGTGTGACCCCGCTCCACGGTTAGCTGCGAGACAAGGAGGCACAAGGACTCCCGGGAATGAATGAAGTTAGTAACAACATGGACATGGGACATGAGTATATACAGAAGGAGAGGGGAGCTCAGTGTGTCATAGGAAGTCCCTTATGACAGTGTGTCATAGGAAGTCCCCCGGCAGTCTATGCCTATAGCAGCTTAAGTATAAGCGTTATCAAAGAGGAAAGTCTTTAGCCTACTCTTAAATGTAGAGACGGTGTCTGCCTCCCGGACTGAAACTGGGAGCTGGTTCCAGAGAAGAGGAGCTTGATAGCTGAAGGCTCTTGCTCCCATTCTACTTTTGGAGACTCTAGGAACCTCAAGTAACCCTGCATTCTGTGAGCGCAGTGCTCTAGTGGGGTAGTAGGGTACTATGAGCTCTTTAAGATATGATGGGGCCTGACCGTTTAGCGCTTTGTAGGTTAGGAGGACGATTTTAAAATCCATTCTGGATTTTACAGGCAGCCAGTGCAGAGAAGCTAATACAGGCGTAATATGATCTCTTTTTCTAGTTCTAGTCAGTACACGTGCTGCAGAATTCTGGATCAACTGGAGAGTCTTAAGAGACTTATTGGAGCAGCCTGATAATAAGGAATTGCAGTAATCGAGTCTAGAGGTAACAAATGCATGGACTAATTTTTCTGCATCATTTTGACACAGGATGTGCCTGAACTTCGCAATGTTACGTAGATGAAAGAAGGCAGTCCGTGAGGTTTGTTTTATGTGAGAGTTAAAGGACATATCCTGGTCGAAGACAACTCCCAGATTCCTTACGGTGGTGCTGGAGGCCAGGGCAATGCCATCTAAAGTAACTATATCATTAGATAATTTGTTTCGGAGGTGCTCAGGGCCTAATACAATAACTTCAGTTTTGTCTGAGTTTAACATCAGGAAATTGCAGGTCATCCAGGTTTTTATGTCCTTAAGGCATGCTTGAAGTTTAGTTAACTGGTTTGTTTCGTCTGGCTTGATTGATAGATATAATTGGGTATCATCTGCATAACAATGAAAGTTTATGGAGTGTTTTCTAATAACATTGCCTAAGGGAAGCATATATAAGGTAAATAGAATTGGTCCAAGTACAGAACCCTGTGGAACTCCGTGACTAACTTTGGCGTGCATGGAGGACTCATCGTTGACATGTACAAACTGAGATCGATCTGATAAATAGGACTTAAACCAACTTAGTGCAGTTCCTTTAATGCCAATTAAATGTTCCAGTCTTTGTAATAGGATGTGATGGTCAATGGTGTCGAAAGCAGCACTGAGATCTAGCAAGACAAGGACAGAGACAAGTCCTTTGTCCGATGCCATTAGAAGGTCATTTGTAATTTTCACTAGTGCTGTCTCTGTGCTATGGTGCACTCTAAATCCTGACTGATAATCTTCGAATAAATGATTGTTCTGTAGAAAGTCACACAGCTGACTGGCAACTACTTTCTCGAGTATTTTGGAGATAAAGGGAAGGTTAGATATAGGTGTATAATTGGCTAGGACCTCTGGATCAAGAGTGGGCTTTTTAAGAAGAGGTTTAATTACAGCTACTTTAAAGGACTGTGTTACATAGCCTGTTAGTAAAGACACATTGATCATATCCAGTAAAGAGGTGCTAACTAGAGGTAAAACTTCTTTAAGCAGTCTAGTTGGAATAGGGTCTAGGAGACAGGTAGATGGTTTAGATGAAGAGATCAGTGAGGTTAATTTGTGGAGATCGATAGGAGAAAAGCAGTCTAAATATATATCAGGTTGTACAGCTGTTTCTAAGGTTCCTAATTTTGAGGATAAGTTGGTACCAGTTGACGGTAGGAGGTGATTAATTTTGTCTCTAATACTTATGATTTTATCATTAAAGAAACTCATGAAGTCACTACTACTGAGGGTTGTAGGAATACATGGCTCGGTAGAGCTGTGACTTTCTGTCAGCCTGGCTACAGTGCTGAATAGAAACCTAGGGTTCTTCTTATTTTTCTCTATTAATGCTGAGTAATGGGCTGCTCTGGCATCACAGAGAGCCTTCCTATATGTTTTAAGACTATCTTGCCAGACTAAATGAGATTCTTCCTGTTTGGTGGAACGCCATATCCTTTCCAGTTTCCTCGATGCTTGCTTTAATTTGCGTGTTTGAGGGTTATACCATGGAGCTGACTTCCTTTGTTTTACTAACTTCTTTTTTAGAGGGGCAACAGAATCAAGTGTGACTCGCAGTGAGCCTGTAGCACTATCTACAAGATGATCAATTTGGGTAGGGCTAAAATTAACATACGAGTCCTCTGTTATATTGAGACATGGTATTGAATTTAATGCTGATGGAATCGCTTCCTTAAATTTAGCTACAACACTATCGGATAGACATCTAGTGTACACACTTTTATCTAATGGTGTATAGTCTAGTAATAAGAATTCAAAAGTGATTAAATAATGGTCTGATAAAAGAGAGTTCTGTGGAAAAACAATGAAATGTTCAATTTCAACGCCATATGACATAACGAGGTCGAGGGTGTGGTTAAAGCGGTGAGTGGGTTTATGCACGTTCTGCAAGAAACCAATTGAATCTAATAAAGAGATAAACGCAGTACTGAGGCTATCATTATCAACGTCCACATGAATATTAAAATCACCTACTATAATGACTTTATCTGTTTTCAGGACTAAGCTTGATAGAAACTCTGAGAATTCAGATAGAAATTCAGAATATGGGCCTGGAGCGCGGTACACTATAACAAATAAAATTGGCTGTAGTACTTTCCAGGTTGGGTGTGAAAGACTAAGAACAAGGCTTTCAAATGAGTTATAATTTAGTTTAGTTTTAGGGTTTATTAATAGGCTTGAATCGAAGATGGCTGCAACTCCACCTCCTCGGCCGGTGTCTCGAGGAATGTGAATATTAATATGACTCGGGGGAGTGGATTCGTTTAGGCTGACATATTCTTCCTGACACAGCCAGGTTTCAGTAAGACAAAATAAATCAATGTGATTATCTGATATTAAATCATTTACTAGTAGAGCTTTAGATGACAGAGATCTGATATTTAAGAGTCCACATTTAATTCTCCTGTTTTGTTGCTTTATTGCAGTGCTAGTGTTAGATTTTATTAGATTATTATGTTTAGCTCCTCTTCTGTTTACTTTTGATTTAATTAATTTAGGTGGGGCAGACACAGTCTCAGTTAGGTTTGGGGTTAAGCTATGGGTGGGTAACTGCTCTAGTGGAAGCGCAGAGAAGTGTGTAAGACTGCAGCTCTGCGTCCTGGAATGACCTCTGGTTTGTCATGGATTTGTTCCACCAACAATCTTGGTCAGATTTCTGGATAAGAGAGCCGCACCATCCAAAGTAGGATGAATGCCGTCTCTCCTAATCAGACCAGGAATTCCCCAGAAAGGGTTCCAATTGTCAATGAAGCCCAAATCGTTTGCTGGACACCACCACGACAGCCAGCTTTGGAATGACTTCATGCGGCTATACATGTCGTCACTGGTCAGGTTGGGGAGGGGACCAGAGAAAACTACGGAGTCGGACATTGTTTTTGCGTATGCACACACCGATTGGACATTAACTTTAGTGACCTCCGATCGACGTAACCGAGTGTCATTACCGCCGACGTGAATAACAATCTTACTGTATTTACGTTTATCCTTAGCCAGCAGTTTCAGTTGATCTGTAGTTGTTTTTAACTTTAAAAACAAATTATTGTCTTAACATACTTGATCATTGTATCTCCCATGCCAGGTAAATATGAGTTGGATGCAACTGGCATTGCTCAAAACACAGCTTCACAATGTACACCAGACACTGCTGCACAGCAACACTGCCACTTTTCTGTACATTTAAATTTAGTTTTCCATACATCATTTCGAATATTCATACATATCCTTTTATTTATTTCAGTGATGTCATCGTACTCTGATGTGATGTCTTCGTCCTATGATGTGATGTCATCATCCTTTGATGTGATGTCATCGTCTTTTGTTGTGATGTCATCGTCCTTTGATGTGATGTCTTCGTCCTTTAATGATATGTCATCGTCCTTTGATGTGATGACATCGTCCTTTGATGTGATGACATCGTCCTTTGATGTTTTCACACATTCTGGAACATTAGGCTAGTTTGGGTATACATTTGAAGCGTGCTGCTAAAATACACTCACAGTAGACAATCTTTACTCAGTTGGATATTTGTAACATACATATATTTTTCTTCAAAATAATGCTTCTTTTCAAGAATATGGCTGGTATTGATCTGTATATCTTTATAGCTATAAAAAAATTATTTTCATAACATACTTGATCATTGTATCTCCCATGCCAGGTAAATATGAGTTGGATGCAACTGGCATTGCTCAACACACAGCTTCACAACGGTCACCAGACACTACTGCGAAGCAATACTGCCACTTTTCTGGACATTTAAATTTTGTTTTCCATACGTCATTTTGAATATTCATACATATCCTTTTAAGTATGACAGTGATGTCATCGTCTTTTGATGTTGTCACACATTCTGGAATATTAGGCTATTTTGGATAGACATATTGAAGCGTGCTGCCACAATACACTCACAGTTGACTTCTCTACTCAGTTGGATATTTGTAACATACATATTTTTTTCTTCAAAATAATGCTTCTTTTCAAGAATATGAATGGTATTAATCTGTATTTGTTTTTAACATTAAAAAAAATGTATTGTCATGAAATACTTGATCATTGTATCTCCCATGCCAGGTAAACAGGAGTTGGATGCAACTCGCACAACGGTCACCAGACACTGCTGCACAGCAATAGTGCAACTTTTCTGGACATTTAAATGTAGTTTTCCATACGTCATTTCGAATATTCATACATATATTCATCATGTATTACAGTGTTGTCATCGTCCTTCGATTAGATGTCATCGTCCTTTGATGTGATGAAATCATCCTTAGATTTTTTCACACATTCTGGAACATTAGGCTAGTTTGGGTAGACATTTGAAGCGTGCTGCTAAAATACACTCACAGTTAACAATCTCTACTCAGTTGGATATTTGTAACATACATATTTTTTTCTTCAAAATAATGCTTCTTTTCAATAATATGGCTGGTATTAATCTGTATTTGTTTTTAACTTTAAAAAAAATTTATTGTCATGAAATACTTGATCATTGTATCTCCCATGCCAGGTAAATATGAGTTGTATGCAACTCGCATTGCTCAACACACAACATACACCAGACACTGCTGCACAGCAACACTGCCACTTTTCTATACATTTAAATTTAGTTTTCCATACATCATTTCGAATATTCATACATATCCTTTTATTTATTTCAGTGATGTCATCGTCCTCTGATGTGATGTCATCGTCCTTTGATGTGATGTCTTCGTCCTTTGATGTGATGTCATCGTCCTTTGATGTGATGTCATCGTCCTTTGATGTTTTCACACATTCTGGAACATTAGGCTAGTTTGGATAGACACATTGAAGCGTGCTGCCACAATACACTCACAGTTGACTTCTCTACTCAGTTGGATATTTGTAACATCCATATTTTTTTCTTCAAAATAATGCTTTTTTTAAGAATATATCTGGTATTGATCTGTAGTTTTTTTTAAATTTAAAAACAAATTATTGTCTTAACATACTTGATCATTGTATCTCCCATGCCAGGTAAAATGAGTTGGATGCAACTCGCATTGCTCAACACACAACATACACCAGACACTGCTGCACAGCAACACTGCCACTTTTCTGTACATTTAAATTTAGTTTTCCATACATCATTTCGAATATTCATACATATCCTTTTATTTATTTCAGTGATGTCATCGTACTCTGATGTGATGTCTTCGTCCTATGATGTGATGTCATCATCCTTTGATGAGGTGTCATCGTCCTTTGATGTGATGTCATCGTCCTTTGATGTGATGTCTTCGTCCTTTGATGTGATGTCATCGTCCTTTGATATTTTCACACATTCTGGAACATTAGGCTAGTTTGGATAGACACATTGAAGCGTGCTGCCACAATACACTCACAGTTGACTTCTCTACTCAGTTGGATATTTGTAACATCCATATTTTTTTCTTCAAAATAATGCTTCTTTTCAAGAATATATCTGGTATTGATCTGTAGTTGTTTTTAACTTTAAAAACAAATTATTGTCTTAACATACTTGATCATTGTATCTCCCATGCCAGGTAAATATGAGTTGGATGCAACTCGCATTGCTCAACACAGCTTCACAATGTACACCAGACACTCCTGCACAGCAACACTGCTACTTTTCTGGACATTTAAATTTAGTTTTCCATACATCATTTTGAAAATTCATACATGCCGTTTCATGTATTACAGTGATATCATCATCCTTTAATGATATGTCATCGTCCTTTGATGTGATGACATCGTCCTTTGATGTGATGACATCGTCCTTTGATGTTTTCACACATTCTGGAACATTAGGCTAGTTTGGGTATACATTTGAAGCGTGCTGCTAAAATACACTCACAGTAGACAATCTTTACTCAGTTGGATATTTGTAACATACATATATTTTTCTTCAAAATAATGCTTCTTTTCAAGAATATGGCTGGTATTGATCTGTATATCTTTATAACTATAAAAAAATGATTTTCATAACATACTTGATCATTGTATCTCCCATGCCAGGTAAATATTAGTTGAATGCAACTGGCATTGCTCAACACACAGCTTCACAACGGTCACCAAACACTGCTGCGCAGCAATGCTGCCACTTTTCTGGACATTTAAATTTTGTTTTCCATACGTCATTTTGAATATTCATACATATCCTTTTAAGTATGACAGTGATGTCATCGTCCTTTGATGTGATGTCATCGTCCTTTGATGTGATGTCATCGTCCTTTGATATGATGTCTTCGTCCTTTCATGTGATGTCATCGTACTCTGATGTGATGTCTTCGTCCTATGATGTGATGTCATCATCCTTTGATGTGATGTCATCGTCTTTTGTTGTGATGTCATCGTCCTTTGATGTGATGTCTTCGTCCTTTAATGATATGTCATCGTCCTTTGATGTGATGACATCGTCCTTTGATGTGATGACATCGTCCTTTGATGTTTTCACACATTCTGGAACATTAGGCTAGTTTGGGTATACATTTGAAGCGTGCTGCTAAAATACACTCACAGTAGACAATCTTTACTCAGTTGGATATTTGTAACATACATATATTTTTCTTCAAAATAATGCTTCTTTTCAAGAATATGGCTGGTATTGATCTGTATATCTTTATAGCTATAAAAAAATGATTTTCATAACATACTTGATCATTGTATCTCCCATGCCAGGTAAACAGGAGTTGGATGCAACTCGCATTGCTCAACACACAGCTTCACAACGGTCACCAGACACTACTGCGAAGCAATACTGCCACTTTTCTGGACATTTAAATTTTGTTTTCCATACGTCATTTTGAATATTCATACATATCCTTTTAAGTATGACAGTGATGTCATCGTCTTTTGATGTTGTCACACATTCTGGATATTAGGCTATTTTGGATAGACATATTGAAGCGTGCTGCCACAATACACTCACAGTTGACTTCTCTACTCAGTTGGATATTTGTAACATACATATTTTTTTCTTCAAAATAATGCTTCTTTTCAAGAATATGAATGGTATTAATCTGTATTTGTTTTTAACATTAAAAAAAATGTATTGTCATGAAATACTTGATCATTGTATCTCCCATGCCAGGTAAACAGGAGTTGGATGCAACTCGCACAACGGTCACCAGACACTGCTGCACAGCAATAGTGCAACTTTTCTGGACATTTAAATGTAGTTTTCCATACGTCATTTCGAATATTCATACATATATTCATCATGTATTACAGTGTTGTCATCGTCCTTCGATTAGATGTCATCGTCCTTTGATGTGATGAAATCATCCTTAGATTTTTTCACACATTCTGGAACATTAGGCTAGTTTGGGTAGACATTTGAAGCGTGCTGCTAAAATACACTCACAGTTAACAATCTCTACTCAGTTGGATATTTGTAACATCCATATTTTTTTCTTCAAAATAATGCTTCTTTTCAAGAATATATCTGGTATTGATCTGTAGTTGTTTTTAACTTTAAAAACAAATTATTGTCTTAACATACTTGATCATTGTATGTCCCATGCCAGGTAAATATGAGTTGGATGCAACTCGCATTGCTCAACACACAGCTTCACAACGGTCACCAAACACTGCTGCGCAGCAATACTGCCACTTTTCTGGACATTTAAATTTTGTTTTCCATACGTCATTTTGAATATTCATACATATCCTTTTAAGTATGACAGTGATATCATCGTCCTTTGATGTGATGTCATCGTCCTTTGATGTGATGTCATCGTCCTTTGATATGATGTCTTCATCCTTTCATGTGATGTCATCGTCCTTTGATGTTGTCACACATTCTGGAACATTAGGCTAGTTTGGATAGACACATTGAAGCGTGCTGCCACAATACACTCACAGTTGACATCTCTACTCAGTTGGATATTTGTAACATCCATATTTTTTTCTTCAAAATAATGCTTCTTTTCAAGAATATATCTGGTATTGATCTGTAGTTTTTTTTTTACTTTAAAAATAATGTATTGTCATGAAATACTTGATCATTGTATCTCCCATGCCAGGTAAATATGAGTTGGATGCAACTCGCATTGCTCAACACACAGCTTCACAATGTACACCAGACACTGCTACACAGCAACACTGCCACTTTTCTGGACATTTAAATTTAGTTTTCCATACGTCATTTTGAATATTCATACATATCCTTTTAAGTATGACAGTGATGTCATCGTCCTTTGATGTGATGTCATCGTCCTTTGATGTGATGTCATCGTCTTTTGATGTTTTCACACATTCTGGAACATTAGGCTAGTTTGGATAGACACATTAAAGCGTGCTGCCACAATACACTCACAGTTGACAATCTGTACTCAGTTGGATATTTGTAACATACATATTTTTTCCTTCAAAATAATGCTTCTTTTCAAGAATATGGCTGGTATTAACCTGTATTTGTTTTTAACTTTAAAAAAAAATATTGTCATGAAATACTTGATGATTGTATCTCCTATGCCAGGTAAATATGAGTTGGATGCAACTCGCACAACGGTCACCAGACACTGCTACACAGCAACACTGCCACTTTTCTGGACATTTAAATTTGTTTTCCTACGTCATTTTGAATATTCATACATATCCTTTAAGTATTGTCATTTGATGTGATGTCATCGTCCTTGATTGATGTCATCGTCCTTCATTTGTCATGATTGATGTCTCGTCTGATGTATGAGTGATGTCATCGTCCTTGTTTGATGATGTGATGTCTTCGTCCTTTGATATGTCATCGTCCTTTGATGTGAGACATGTCCTTTGATGTGATGCATCGTCTTTGAGTTTTTCACACATTCTGGAAACATTAGGATAGTTTGGGCTTATACATTTGAAGCGTTGCCTGCTAAAATACACTCACAGTAGACAATCTTTACTCAGATTGGATATTTCGTAACATTACATATATTTTTCTTACAAATAATGCTTCTTTTCAAGAATATGGCTTGTATTGATCTGTATATCTTTATAGCTATAAAAAAATTATTTTCATAACATACTTGATCATTGTATCTCACATGCCAGGTAAATATGAGTTGGATGCAACTGGCATTGCTCAACACACAGCTTCACAACGGTCACCAGACACTGCTGCGAAGCAATATTGCCACTTTTCTGGACATTTAAATTTTGTTTTCCATACGTCATTTTGAATATTCATACATATCCTTTTAAGTATGACAGTGATGTCATCGTCTTTTGATGTTGTCACACATTCTGGAATATTAGGCTATTTTGGATAGACATATTGAAGCGTGCTGCCACAATACACTCACAGTTGACTTCTCTACTCAGTTGGATATTTGTAACATACATATTTTTTTCTTCAAAATAATGCTTCTTTTCAAGAATATGAATGGTATTAATCTGTATTTGTTTTTAACATTAAAAAAAATGTATTGTCATGAAATACTTGATCATTGTATCTCCCATGCCAGGTAAACAGGAGTTGGATGCAACTCGCACAACGGTCACCAGACACTGCTGCACAGCAATACTGCAACTTTTCTGGACATTTAAATGTAGTTTTCCATACGTCATTTCGAATATTCATACATATATTCATCATGTATTACAGTGATGTCATCGTCCTTTGATGTGATGAAATCATCCTTAGATTTTTTCACACATTCTGGAACATTAGGCAAGTTTGGGTAGACATTTGAAGCGTGCTGCTAAAATACACTCAAAGTTAACAATCTGTACTCAGTTGGATATTTGTAACATACATATTTTTTTCATTTATATTTTCATATTTTTTGATATGTCATCGTCCTCTGATGTGATGTCATCGTCCTTTGATGTGATGTCATCGTCCTTTGATGTGATGTCATCGTCCTTTGATGTGATGTCTTCGTCCTTTGATGTGATGTCATCGTCCTTTGATGTGATGTCATCGTCCTTTCATGTTTTCACACATTCTGGAACATTAGGCTAGTTTGGATAGACACATTGAAGCGTGCTGCCACAATACACTCACAGTTGACTTCTCTACTCAGTTGGATATTTGTAACATCCATATTTCTTTCTTCAAATAATGCTTCTTTTTAAGAATTTATCTGGTATTGATCTGTAGTTGTTTTTAACTTAAAAACAAATTATTGTCTTAACATACTTGATCATTGTATGTCCCATGCCAGGTAAATATGAGTTGGATGCAACTCGCATTGCTCAACACACAGCTTCACAACGGTCACCAAACACTGCTGCGCAGCAATACTGCCACTTTTCTGGACATTTAAATTTTGTTTTCCATACGTCATTTTGAATATTCATACATATCCTTTTAAGTATGACAGTGATATCATCGTCCTTTGATGTGATGTCATCGTCCTTTGATGTGATGTCATCGTCCTTTGATATGATGTCTTCATCCTTTCATGTGATGTCATCGTACTTTGATGTTGTCACACATTCTGGAACATTAGGCTAGTTTGGATAGACACATTGAAGCGTGCTGCCACAATACACTCACAGTTGACATCTCTACTCAGTTGGATATTTGTAACATCCATATTTTTTTCTTCAAAATAATGCTTCTTTTCAAGAATATATCTGGTATTGATCTGTAGTTTTTTTTTTACTTTAAAAATAATGTATTGTCATGAAATACTTGATCATTGTATCTCCCATGCCAGGTAAATATGAGTTGGATGCAACTCGCATTGCTCAACACACAGCTTCACAATGTACACCAGACACTGCTACACAGCAACACTGCCACTTTTCTGGACATTTAAATTTAGTTTTCCATACGTCATTTTGAATATTCATACATATCCTTTTAAGTATGACAGTGATGTCATCGTCCTTTGATGTGATGTCATTGTCCTTTGATGTGATGTCATCGTCCTTTGATGTGATGTCTTCGTCCTTTGATGTGATGGCAACGTACTTTGATGTGATGTCATCGTCTTTTGATGTTTTCACACATTCTGGAACATTAGGCTAGTTTGGATAGACACATTAAAGCGTGCTGCCACAATACACTCACAGTTGACAATCTGTACTCAGTTGGATATTTGTAACATACATATTTTTTCCTTCAAAATAATGCTTCTTTTCAAGAATATGGCTGGTATTAACCTGTATTTGTTTTTAACTTTAAAAAAAAATATTGTCATGAAATACTTGATGATTGTATCTCCTATGCCAGGTAAATATGAGTTGGTTGCAACTCGCATTGCTCAACACACAGCTTCACAATGGTCACCAAACACTGCTGCGCAGCAATACTGTCACTTTTCTGGACATTTAAATTTTGTTTTCCATACGTCATTTTGAATATTCATACATATCCTTTTAAGTATGACAGTGATGTCATCGTCCTTTGATGTGATGTCATCGTCCTTTGATGTGATGTCATCGTCCTTTGATATGATGTCTTCGTCCTTTGATGTGATGTCATCGTCCTTTGATGTTTTCACACATTCTGGAACATTAGGCTAGTTTGGATAGACACATTAAAGCGTGCTGCCACAATACACTCACAGTTGACAATCTGTACTCAGTTGGATATTTGTAACATACATATTTTTTTCTTCAAAATAATGCTTCTTTTCAATAATATGGCTGGTATTAATCTGTATTTGTTTTTAACTTTAAAAAAAAATTATTGTCATGAAATACTTGATCATTGTATCTCCCATGCCAGGTAAATATGAGTTGTATGCAACTCGCATTGCTCAACACACAACATACACCAGACACTGCTGCACAGCAACACTGCCACTTTTCTATACATTTAAATTTAGTTTTCCATACATCATTTCGAATATTCATACATATCCTTTTATTTATTTCAGTGATGTCATCGTCCTATGATGTGATGTCATCATCCTTTGATGAGGTGTCATCGTCCTTTGATGTGATGTCATCGTCCTTTGATATGATGTCATCGTCCTTTGATGTGATGTCATCGTCCTTTGATGTGATGTCATCGTCCTTTCATGTTTTCACACATTCTGGAACATTAGGCTAGTTTGGATAGACACATTGAAGCGTGCTGCCACAATACACTCACAGTTGACTTCTCTACTCAGTTGGATATTTGTAACATCCATATTTCTTTCTTCAAAATAATGCTTCTTTTTAAGAATTTATCTGGTATTGATCTGTAGTTGTTTTTAAATTTAAAAACAAATTATTGTCTTAACATACTTGATCATTGTATCTCCCATGCCAGGTAAAATGAGTTGGATGCAACTCGCATTGCTCAACACACAACATACACCAGACACTGCTGCACAGCAACACTGCCACTTTTCTGTACATTTAAATTTAGTTTTCCATACATCATTTCGAATATTCATACATATCCTTTTATTTATTTCAGTGATGTCATCGTACTCTGATGTGATGTCTTCGTCCTATGATGTGATGTCATCATCCTTTGATGAGGTGTCATCGTCCTTTGATGTGATGACATCGTCCTTTGATGTGATGACATCGTCCTTTGATGTTTTCACACATTCTGGAACATTAGGCTAGTTTGGGTATACATTTGAAGCGTGCTGCTAAAATACACTCACAGTAGACAATCTTTACTCAGTTGGATATTTGTAACATCCATATATTTTTCTTCAAAATAATGCTTCTTTTCAAGAATATGGCTGGTATTGATCTGTATATCTTTATGACTATAAAAAAATGATTTTCATAACATACTTGATCATTGTATCTCCCATGCCAGGTAAATATTAGTTGAATGCAACTGGCATTGCTCAACACACAGCTTCACAACGGTCACCAAACACTGCTGCGCAGCAATGCTGCCACTTTTCTGGACATTTAAATTTTGTTTTCCATACATCATTTTGAATATTCATACATATCCTTTTAAGTATGACAGTGATGTCATCGTCCTTTGATGTGATGTCATCGTCTTTTGATGTGATGTCATCGTCCTTTGATATGATGTCTTCGTCCTTTCATGTGATGTCATCGTACTCTGATGTGATGTCTTCGTCCTATGATGTGATGTCATCATCCTTTGATGTGATGTCATCGTCCTTTGATGTGATGTCTTCGTCCTTTAATGATATGTCATCGTCCTTTGATGTGATGACATCGTCCTTTGATGTGATGACATCGTCCTTTGATGTTTTCACACATTCTGGAACATTAGGCTAGTTTGGGTATACATTTGAAGCGTGCTGCTAAAATACACTCACAGTAGACAATCTTTACTCAGTTGGATATTTGTAACATACATATATTTTTCTTCAAAATAATGCTTCTTTTCAAGAATATGGCTGGTATTGATCTGTATATCTTTATAGCTATTAAAAAATGATTTTCATAACATACTTGATCATTGTATCTCCCATGCCAGGTAAATATGAGTTGGATGCAACTCGCATTGCTCAACACACAGCTTCACAATGTACACCAGACACTGCTACACAGCAACACTGCCACTTTTCTGGACATTTAAATTTAGTTTTCCATACGTCATTTTGAATATTCATACATATCCTTTTAAGTATGACAGTGATGTCATCGTCCTTTGATGTGATGTCATTGTCCTTTGATGTGATGTCATCGTCCTTTGATGTGATGTCTTCGTCCTTTGATGTGATGGCAACGTACTTTGATGTGATGTCATCGTCTTTTGATGTTTTCACACATTCTGGAACATTAGGCTAGTTTGGATAGACACATTAAAGCGTGCTGCCACAATACACTCACAGTTGACAATCTGTACTCAGTTGGATATTTGTAACATACATATTTTTTCCTTCAAAATAATGCTTCTTTTCAAGAATATGGCTGGTATTAATCTGTATTTGTTTTTAACTTTAAAAAAAAATATTGTCATGAAATACTTGATGATTGTATCTCCTATGCCAGGTAAATATGAGTTGGTTGCAACTCGCATTGCTCAACACACAGCTTCACAATGGTCACCAAACACTGCTGCGCAGCAATACTGCCACTTTTCTGGACATTTAAATTTTGTTTTCCATACGTCATTTTGAATATTCATACATATCCTTTTAAGTATGACAGTGATGTCATCGTCCTTTGATGTGATGTCATCGTCCTTTGATGTGATGTCATCGTCCTTTGATGTGATGTCATCGTCCTTTGATATGATGTCTTCGTCCTTTGATGTGATGTCATCGTCCTTTGATGTTTTCACACATTCTGGAACATTAGGCTAGTTTGGATAGACCCATTGAAGCGTGCTGCCACAATACACTCACAGTTCACTTCTCTACTCAGTTGGATATTTGTAACATCCATATTTTTTTCTTCAAAATAATGCTTCTTTTCAAGAATATAGCTGATATTGAACTAATAATTTGTTTTTAACTTTAAAAACAAATTATTGTCTTAACATACTTGATCATTGTATCTGCCATGCCAGGTAAATATGAGTTGGATGCAACTCGAATTTCTCAACACACAGCTTCACAATGTACACCAGACACTGCTGCACAGCAACACTGCCACTTTTCTTGACATTTAAATTTAGTTTTCCATACATCATTTCGAATATTCATACATATCCTTTTATTTATTTCAGTGATGTCATCGTCCTCTGATGTGATGTCATCGTCCTCTGATGTGATGTCTTCGTCCTTTGATGTGATGTCATCGTCCTTTGATGTTGTCACACATTCTGGAACATTAGGCTAGTTTGGGTATACATTTGAAGCGTGCTGCTAAAATACCCTCACAGTAGACAATCTTTACTCAGTTGGATATTTGTAACATACATATTTTTTTCTTCAAAATAATGCTTTTTTTTGAAGAATATATCTGGTATTGATCTGTAGTTGTTTTTAACTTTAAAAACAAATTATTGTCTTAACATACTTGATCATTGTATCTCCCATGCCAGGTAAATATGAGTTGTATGCAACTCGCATTGCTCAAAACACAGCTTCACAATGTACACCAGTCACTGCTGCACAGCAACACTGCCACTTTTCTGGACATACTGCAAAAGTATCCAAAGGCCTCAGAATGAACATTGCCGCAATCACACTGACTAGGAAGCTGGATATCAGCATGCTGCGCAGCATATTTTAGTCCATCGCAGCCGAGGACTCCTTTCATTTAACTTGGACATAATGATCAGGGGAGAGCGCGAACGCAGTCCCCCACTACCAGAAAGTATGCAGTTGAGATTCCCACATTTCAAAAAGTCTGGAAAAAATATCTGAAAAATGTCGGACAAAAGAAGTCTGAAAAAACTGTCCGAAAAAAAATATCTGAAAAAAAAGTCTGGAAAAAAAGCCCGAAAAAAAGTCTGAAAAAAAAGACTGAAAAATGTCGGACAAAAGAAATCTGAAAAATGTCGGACAAAAGAAGTCTGAAAAAACTGTCCGAAAAAAAAGATCTGAAAAAACTGTCCGAAAAAAAAGATCTGAAAAAAAAGTCTGGAAAAAAAGCCCGAAAAAAAGTCTGAAAAAAAGACTGAAAAATGTCGGACAAAAGAAATCTGAAAAATGTCGGATAAAAGAAGTCTGAAAAAACTGTCCGAAAAAAAAGATCTGAAAAAACTGTCCGAAAAAAAAGATCTGAAAATGACTGAAAAATGTCGGACAAAAGAAGTCTGAAAAAACTGTCCAAAAAAAAAGATCTGAAAAAAAGCCCGAAAAAAGTCTGAAAAATGTTGGACAATAGAAGTCTGAAAAAACTGTCCAAAAAAAAAGATCTGAAAAAAAGTCTGAAAAATGTTGGACAAAAAAAGTCTGAAAAATGTCGGACAAAAGAAGTCTGAAAACTGTGGTACAAAAGAAGTCTGAAAAAACTGTCCGAAAAAAATATCTGAAAATGTCTGAAAAAAAACCCGAAAAAAAGTCTGAAAAAAAATATCTGAAAAATGTCGGACAAAGGAAGTCTGAAAAAAAATATCTGAAAAATGTCGGACAAAAGAAGTCTGAAAAAACTGTCAGAAAAAAAAGATCTGAAAAAAAGCCCGAAAAAATTCTTAAAAATGTCGGACAAAAGAAGTCTGAAAAAACTGTCCGAAAAAAAGATCTGAAAAAAAGTCTGGAAAAAAAGCCCGAAAAGAAAGATCTGAAAAAAAGTCTGGAAAAAAAGACCGAAAAAAAGTCTGAAAAAAAGTCTGGAAAAAAAGCCAGAAAAGAAAGATCTGAAAAATGTCGGACAAAAGAAGTCTGAAAAATGTCAGACAAAAGAAGTCTGAAAAACCTGTCCGAAAAAAAAGATCTGAAAAAAAGGCCGAAAAAAAGTCTGAAAAATGTCGGACAAAAGAAGTCTGAAAAATGTCGGACAAAAGAAGTCTGAAAAAACTGTCCGAAAAAAAAGATCTGAAAAAAAGGCCGAAAAAAGTCTGAAAAATGTCGGACAAAAGAAGTCTGAAAAATGTCGGACAAAAGAAGTCTGAAAAAACTGTCCGAAAAAAAATATCTGAAAAAAAAGTCTGGAAAAAAAGCCTGAAAAAAAGTCTGAAAAATGTCGGACAAAAGAAGTCTGAAAAATGTCGGACAAAAGAAGTCTGAAAAAACTGTCCGAAAAAAAAGATCTGAAAAAAAGTCTGGAAAAAAAGCCCGAAAAGAAAGATCTGAAAAAAAGTCTGGAAAAAAAGCCCGAAAAAAAGTCTGAAAAAAAGTCTGGAAAAAAAGCCAGAAAAGAAAGATCTGAAAAATGTCGGACAAAAGAAGTCTCAAAAATGTCGGACAAAAGAAGTCTGAAAAACCTGTCCGAAAAAAAAGATCTGAAAAAAAGGCCGAAAAAAAGTCTGAAAAATGTCGGACAAAAGAAGTCTGAAAAAACTGTCCAAAAAAAAATATCTGAAAAAAAGTCTGAAAAATGTTGGACAAAAAAAGTCTGAAAAATGTCGGACAAAAGAAGTCTGAAAACTGTGGTACAAAAGAAGTCTGAAAAAACTGTCCG
The DNA here is from genome assembly GCA_014673565.1 of Sebastes schlegelii. Lineage (NCBI taxonomy): Eukaryota > Metazoa > Chordata > Actinopteri > Perciformes > Sebastidae > Sebastes > Sebastes schlegelii. The sequence goes on from VHQL01001419.1 coordinate 41,552, forward strand.
AAAAAAAATATCTGAAAAAAAAGTCTGGAAAAAAAGCCCGAAAAAACGTCTGAAAAAAAAAGACTGAAAAATGTAGGACAAAAGAAATCTGAAAAATGTCGGACAAAAGATGTCTGAAAAAACTGTCAGAAAAAAAAGATCTGAAAAAAAGCCCGAAAAAAAGTCTGAAAAATGTCGGACAAAGGAAGTCTGAAAAAAAATATCTGAAAAAAATATCTGAAAAATGTCGGACAAAAGAAGTCTGAAAAAACTGTCCGAAAAAAAATATCTGAAAAAAAAGTCTGGAAAAAAAACCCGAAAAAAAGTCTGAAAAAAAAAGACTGAAAAATGTCGGACAAAAGAAATCTGAAAAATGTCAGACAAAAGAAGTCTGAAAAAACTGTCCGAAAAAAAAGATCTGAAAAAAAGCCAGAAAAAAAGCCAGAAAAAATATCTGAAAAATGTCGGACAAAGGAAGTCTGAAAAATGTCGGACAAAAAAAGATCTGAAAAAAAGTCTGGACAAAAAGCCCGAAAAAAAGTCTGAAAAATGTCGGACAAAAGAAGTCTGAAAAAACTGTCCGAAAAAAAAGATCTGAAAAAAAAGTCTGGAAAAAAAGCCCGAAAAAAAGTCTGGAAAAAAAGTCTGAAAAATGTCGGACAAAAGAAGTCTGAAAAAACTGTCCGAAAAAAAAAGATCTGAAAATGACTGAAAAATGTCGGACAAAAGAAGTCTGAAAAAAACTGTCCGAAAAAAAAGATCTGAAAAAAAGCCCGAAAAAAAGTCTGAAAAATGTCGGACAAAAGAAGTCTGAAAAAACTCTCCGAAAAAAAAGATCTGAAAAAAAAAGTCTGGAAAAAATGCCCGAAAAAAAGTCTGAAAAAAAAGACTGAAAAATGTCGGACAAAAGAAATCTGAAAAATGTCGGACAAAAGAAGTCTGAAAAAAATGTCCGAAAAAAAAGTCTGGAAATAAAGCCCGAAAAAAAGCCCGAAAAAAAGTCTGAAAAATGTCGGACAAAAGAAGTCTGAAAATTGTAGGACAAAAAAAGTCTGGAAAAAATATCTGAAAAATGTCGGACAAAAGAAGTCTGAAAAAACTGTCCGAAAAAAAAGATCTGAAAAAAAGTCTGGAAAAAAGTCTGAAAAATGTCGGACAAAAGAAGTCTGAAAAACTGTGGGAAAAAAGAAGTCTGAAAAAACTGTCCGAAAAAATATCTGAAAATGTCTGAAAAAAACCCCGAAAAAAAGTCTGAAAAAAAATATCTGAAAAATGTCGGACAAAAGAAGTGTGAAAAAAAATGTCCGAAAAAAAAGTCTGGAAATAAAGCCCGAAAAAAACCCCAAAAAAAAAGTCTGAAAAATGTCGGACAAAAGAAGTCTGAAAATTGTAGGACAAAAAAAGTCTGGAAAAAAATATCTTAAAAATGTCGGACAAAAGAAGTCTGAAAAAACTGTCCGAAAAAAAAGTCTGGAAAAAAAAGCCCGAAAAATTATCTGAAAAATGTCGGACAAAAGAAGTCTGAAAAATGTCGGACAAAAGGCGTCTGAAAAAAACTGTCCGAAAAAAAATATCTGAAAAAAAGGCCGAAAAAAAAGTCTGAAAAATGTCAGACAAAAGAAGTCTGAAAATTGTAGGACAAAAAAAGTCTGGAAAAAATATCTGAAAAATGTCGGACAAAAGAAATCTGAAAAATGTCGGACAAAAGAAGTCTGAAAAAAATGTCCGAAAAAAAAGTCTGGAAAAAAAGCCCGAAAAAAAGTCTGAAAAATGTCGGACAAAAGAAGTCTGAAAAAAACTGTCCGAAAAAAAATATCTGAAAAAAAGGCCGAAAAAAAGTCTGAAAACTGTCGGACAAAAGAAGTCTGAAAAAACTGTCCGAAAAAAAAGATCTGAAAAAAAGTCGGGAAAAAAAGCCCCAAAAAAAGTCTGAAAAATGTCGGACAAAAGAAGTCTGAAAAAACTGTCCAAAAAAAAATATCTGAAAAAAAGTCTGGAAAAAAAGCCCGAAAAAAAGTCTGAAAAATGTCGGACAAAAGAAGTCTGAAAACTGTGGGACAAAAGAAGTCTGAAAAAACTGTCCGAAAAAAATATCTGAAAATGTCTTAAAAAAACCCCGAAAAAAAGTCTGAAAAAAAATATCTGAAAAATGTCGGACAAAGGAAGTCTGAAAATACTGTCCGAAAAAAAAATCTGAAAATGTCGGACAAAGGAAGTCTGAAAATACTGTCCGAAAAAAAATATCTGAAAAATGTCGGACAAAGGAAGTCTGAAAATACTGTCCGAAAAAAAAATCTGAAAATGTCTGAAAAAAAAGTCTGAAAAAAAATATCTGAAAATTGTAGGACAAAAAAAGTCTGGAAAAAATATCTGAAAAATGTCGGATAAAAGAAGTCTGAAAAAACTGTCCAAAAAAAAAGATCTGAAAAAAAGTCTGAAAAATGTCGGATAAAAGAATTCTGAAAAATTTCGGATAAAAGACGTCTATAAAAACTGTCCGAAAAAAAAGATCTGAAAAAAAGTCTCAAACACGCTAACAACACAACAACTACAACTATATTATATATAAAATATATATATATAAACGTATAATACAGTCATGTTTATTACCCAGAATGCAGCACACAGCGTCAACACCAGACACACCTGCACACACAGAGGGTTTTATTATCCTCACATTAAACTACACAACAGTAATGACAATACTTACATACTACTAGTTATAGTTATAGTACTAGTACTACCAGTACTAGTACTAGTACCAGTACTACTACTACTGGTACTATCACTCACTATCATGATGACGGAGGCGAAGGCTCTCTCTATAGAACACATGGTCTTCAGCTGACGACAGGGACCCATCAGGAACATGGTGCTGGAACCAAACACAGTTCATCACTGAGGGATGATGGGTAATGTAGTCAGTTAAACATGTGATCACTGAGGGTTGATGGGTAATGTACCTGGCCAGAGCTAAGATGGTTCCCACACTGTAGAGGACATCGAACACAGCGAGACCAAAACCAGGGATCCACAGCAGACAGCTACCCTGGAGACAGACAGACAGACAGACAGACGGGCTGTTACCATGGAGACAGACAGACAGACGGGCTGTTACCATGGAGACAGACAGACAGACAGACAGACGGGCTGTTACCATGGAGACAGACAGACAGACAGACAGACGGGCTGTTACCATGGAGACAGACAGACAGACGGGCTGTTACCATGGAGACAGACAGACAGACAGACAGACGGGCTGTTACCATGGAGACAGACAGACAGACAGACAGACGGGCTGTTACCATGGAGACAGACAGACAGACAGACAAGCTGTTGCCATGGAGACAGACAGACAGACAAGCTGTTACCATGGAGACAGACAGACAGACAGACAGGCTGTTACCATGGAGACAGACAGACAGACAGACAGACGGGCTGTTACCATGGAGACAGACAGACAGACATACTGTTACCATGGAGACAGACAGACGTGCTGTTACCATGGAGACAGAAAGACAGATGGGCTGTTACCATGGAGACAGACAGACAGACGGGCCGTTACCATGGAGACAGACAGACAGACGGGCTGTTACCATGGAGACAGACAGACAGGCGGGCTGTTACCATGGAGACAGACAGACAGACGGGCTGTTACCATGGAGACAGACAGACAGACGGGCTGTTACCATGGAGACAGAGAGACAGACAGACAGACAGACGGGCTGTTACCATGGAGACAGACAGACAGACAGACAGACAGACGGGCTGTTACCATGGAGACAGACAGACAGACAGATGGGCTGTTACCATGGAGACAGACAGACAGACAAGCTGTTACCATGGAGACAGACAGACAGACAGACAGACAGACAGACGGGCTGTTACCATGGAGACAGACAGACAGACAGACAGACATGCTGTTACCATGGAGACAGACAGACGTGCTGTTACCATGGAGAGAGACAGACAGACAAGCTGTTACCATGGAGACAGACAGACAGACAGACAGACAGACAGACATGCTGTTACCATGGAGACAGACAGACGTGCTGTTACCATCGAGACAGACAGACAGATGGGCTGTTACCATGGAGACAGACAGACAGACAGACAGACAGACGGGCTGTTACCATGGAGACAGACAGACGGGATTTTACCATGGAGACAGACAGACAGACAAGCTGTTACCATGGAGACAGACAGACAGACAGACGGGCTGTTACCATGGAGACAGACAGACAGACAGACATGCTGTTACCATGGAGACAGACAGACAGACAGACGGGCTGTTACCATGGAGACAGACAGACAGACAAGCTGTTACCATGGAGACAGACAGACAGACATACAGACAGACAGACAGACAGACGGGCTGTTACCATGGAGACAGACAGACAGACAGACATGCTGTTACCATGGAGACAGACAGATGTACTGTTACCATGGAGACAGACAGACAGATGGGCTTTTACCATGGAGACAGACAGACAGACGGGCTGTTACCATGGAGACAGACAGACAGGCGGGCTTTTACCATGGAGACAGACAGACGGGCTGTTACCATGGAGGCAGACAGATGGGCTGTTACCATGGAGACAGACAGACAGACGGGCTGTTACCATGGAGACAGACAGATGGGCTGTTACCATGGTAACAGCCCATCTGTCTGTCTGTCGCTATGGTAACAGCACATCTGTCTGTCTCCATGGTAACAGCATGTCTGTCTGTCTGTCTGTCTTTCTCCATGGTAACCGCCCGTCTGTCTGTCTGTCTGTCTGTCTGTCTGTCTCCATGGTAACAGCTTGTCTGTCTGTCTGTCTCCATGGTAACAGCCCGTCTGTCTGTCTGTCTGTCTCCATGGTAACAGCTTGTCTGTCTGTCTGTCTCCATGGTAACAGCATGTCTGTCTGTCTGTCTCCATGGTAACAGCCCGTCTGTCTGTCTGTCTGTCTCCATGGTAACAGCTTGTCTGTCTGTCTGTCTCCATGGTAACAACCCGTCTGTCTGTCTGTCTGTCTCCATGGTAACAGCTTGTCTGTCTGTCTGTCTCCATGGTAACAGCATGTCGGTCTATCTGTCTGTCTCCATGGTAACAGCCCGTCTGTCTGTCTGTCTCCATGGTAATAGCCCGTCTGTCTGTCTGTCTGTCTGTCTGTCTGTCTGTCTCCATGGTAACAGCACGTCTGTCTGTCTCCATGGTAACAGCATGTCTGTCTGTCTGTCTGTCTCCATGGTAACAGCTTGTCTGTCTGTCTGTCTCCTACTGTAACAGCATGTCGGTCTGTCTGTCTGTCTCCATGGTAACAGCCCGTCTGTCTGTCTGTCTGTCTCCATGGTAACAGCTTGTCTGTCTGTCTGTCTCCATGGTAACAGCCCGTCTGTCTGTCTGTCTGTCTGTCTGTCTGTCTGTCTCCATGGTAACAGCACGTCTGTCTGTCTGTCTGTCTCCATGGTAACAGCTCGTATGTTTGTATGTCTGTCTGTCTCCATGGTAACAGCCCGTCTGTCTGTCTGTCTGTCTGTCTATCTCCATGGTAACAGCCCGTCTGTCTGTCTGTCTGTCTGTCTCCATGGTAACAGCCCGTCTGTCTGTCTTTCTCCATGGTAACGGCCGTCTGTCTGTCTGTCTGTTTGTCTGTCTGTCTCCATGGTAACAGCCCATCTGTCTGTCTCCATGGTAACAGCCCGTCTGTCTGTCTGTCTCCATGGTAACAGCCCGTCTGTCTGTCTCCATGGTAACAGCCCGCCTGTCTGTCTGTCTCCATGGTAACAGCCCGTCTGTCTGTCTGTCTCCATGGTAACAGCCCGTCTGTCTGTCTCCATGGTAACAGCCCGCCTGTCTGTCTGTCTCCATGGTAACAGCCCGTCTGTGTGTCTGTCTGTCTGTCTCCATGGTAACAGCCCGTCTGTTTGTCTGTCTGTCTGTCTCCATGGTAACAGCCCGTCTGTCTGTCTGTCTGTCTGTCTGTCTCCATGGTAACAGCCCGTCTGTCTGTCTGTCTGTCTCCATGGTAACAGCCCGTCTGTCTGTCTGTCTGTCTGTCTCCATGGTAACAGCCCGTCTGTTTGTCTGTCTGTCTGTCTCCATGGTAACAGCCCGTCTGTCTGTCTGTCTGTCTGTCTCCAGGGTAGCTGTCTGCTGTGGATCCCTGGTTTTGGTCTCGCTGTGTTCGCTGTCCTCTACAGTGTGGGAACCATCTTAGCTCTGGCCAGGTACATTACCCATCAACCCTCAGTGATCACATGTTCAACTGACTACATTACCCATCATCCCTCAGTGATGAACTGTGTTTGGTTCCAGCACCATGTTCCTGATGGGTCCCTGTCGTCAGCTGAAGACCATGTGTGCTATAGAGAGAGCCTTCGCCACCGTCATCATGATAGTGAGTGATAGTACCAGTAGTAGTAGTACTGGTACTAGTACTAGTACTAGTAGTACTAGTACTATAACTATAACTAGTAGTATGTAAGTATTGTCATTACTGTTGTGTAGTTTAATGTGAGGATAATAAAACCCTCTGTGTGTGCAGGTGTGTCTGGTGTTGACGCTGTGTGCTGCATTCTGGGGTAATAAACATGACTGTATAATACGTTTATATATATATATTATATATATAATATAGTTGTAGTTGTTGTGTTGTTAGTGTGTTTGAGACTTTTTTTCAGATCTTTTTTTTCAGGACAGTTTTTACAGATTTCTTTTGTCCGACATTTTTCAGACTTCTTTTGTCCGACATTTTTCAGTCATTTTCAGACTTTTTTTCTGGCTTTTTTTCAGATCTTTTTTTTTCGGAAGTTTTTTCAGACTTCTTTTGTCCGACATTTTTCAGATTTCTTTGTCCGTCATTTTTCAGATTCTTTTGTCCGTCAATTTTTTCAGATCTTTTTTTTCGGACAGTTTTTTCAGACTTCTTTTGTCCGACATTTTTCAGACTTCTTTTGTCCGACATTTTTCAGACTTTTTTTCGAGCTTTTTTCAGATCTTTTTTTTCGGACAGTTTTTTCAGACTTCTTTTGTCCGACATTTTTCGAGACTTTTTTTCGAGGCTTTTTTTTCCGACTTTTTTTCAAATCTTTTTTTCGGACAGTTTTTTTCAGACTTAGTTTGTCGACATTTTCAGAATCTTTTTGCCGACATTTTTCAGACTTTTTTTGTCCTTTTTTCAGATCTTTTTTTAGCCGGACAGTTTTTTCAGACTTCTTTTGTCCGACATTTTTCAGACTTCTTTTCGGGCTTTTTTCAGATCTTTTTTTTCGGACAGTTTTTTCAGACTTCTTTGTCCGACATTTTTCAGATCTTTTGTCCGACATTTTTCAGACTTTTTTTTTTTTTCAGATCTTTTTTTCGGACAGTTTTTTCAGACTTCTTTTGTCCGACATTTTTCAGATCTTTGTCCGACATTTTTCAGACTTTTTTTCGGGCTTTTTTTCAGATCTTTTTTTTCGACAGTTTTTTCAGATTTTGTCCGACATTTTTCAGACTTCTTTTGTCCGACATTTTTCAGATTTTTTTCAGGCTTTTTT